>JAWQFJ010013376.1:5000-17500 GCA_034096865.1 Theodoxus fluviatilis | reverse complement strand
ACTTTCTACCATGAGATATAGTCACTTTTAGTGGTTCACTACCCCATTTTGGTCACATTTCATAAGGGTCAAAGTGACCTTGACCTTGATGATATGTGAACAAATGTGTCTCATGATGAAAGTATAACATGTGCCCCACATAATTATTAAGTTTGAAACAGTTATCTGCCATAGTTCAGGGTCAAGGTCACTTCAAAATATGTATACAATCCAACTTTGAAGAGCTCCTGTGACCTTGACCTTGAAGCAAGGTCAACCAAACTGGTATCAAAAGATAGGGCTTGCTTTGACCTATATACCACTTGTAGCTAAGGTCGCCATTCTCAATAACGTGGGAGAAAATTGGGAAAATGTGAAAAATGACTGTTTTTGAGACCACATTTATGGCTCCTGTGACCTTGACCTTGAAGCAAGGTCAAGTCACTGTGTATGTTTTTTGAGGCCTTGTCATCATACACCATCATGCCACATTTGGTGTTGATAGACTTAATAGTCTCCGAGAAAAATCCAATGTTTAAGTTTTTTACGCCCGGACGCCCGGACGGACGGACGGACGCCCGGACGGACGGACGGACGACACGGCTCAGTACATAGACTCACTTTTGCTTCGCATGTGAGTCAAAAATGAATGAATGGAATGAATGAATGAATGAATGAATGAATGAATGAATGAATGAATGAATGAGAGAATAAAAATAAGATCCTTTGAGTCAGGGTGATGATCTAACTTAACAAATTGTTCAAAGGAAGTTCACAATACTCCAGCTTCAGTGGTTTCAAATAGCTATTCAGTGTGTGAAATTAAGACTAATAATGGCTAACTGGCAAGGATGATCTCACATGAAGAGTAATTCCTGAATGGTTTCTAAATCACTCAATCCTGTGCAAGTCTATCATCCATAACTCCACAGCACAGTCATTCAAATACACGAGAATAAGTTTTAAATATCATTCTATTTATGTAGCATATAGTGTAGAGTATAGAACATTTCAAAGATGTATATTCTGCAACAACATGCTGAACAATTGTGTATATAGGACAGTAAAGTGGTGTTACAGCATATCTTGGTATCTCATACTCAGATACTTAAAACGTAATGTAACTGGCTAATCAAGTGTGTATTTAATTTTAAGACAGTAAAGTGGTGCTACACATACCTTGGTATGATGTACTCAGATGGTTGAAATGTAACATAGATGCAGAATATAATAAGGTAATATGACCTACATGAATCCTTGTGCAACATATATAATAAAGTGTTAGACTTCTCCATGTTAATGTAATGTTCTCAGATGTTATGTAAATGATACTTATTTGCAAAGTGCACTATCATTCACATCATGAGCATACTTAATCATACCTAGCATGCACTTACATGCAGTTCCTAAACCAGTGAGGGACTGAATTCATTACAGACACCGGGACTTGGTGAACACAGCTTCTACACACGTCAGGAACACTCCCTATCAACAGCAGTTAGGCTGACCTTGTATACTTAATATGCCCAGAGGCATGTGGCTAATGACAAGTATGGATATTGCAAAAAGCCAGGAAGCATAGACCAGCACATATTAATGTGAGGTTATGGATTGTTCACAGTTGCTGGCTACAGGGACAGAAAAGGCGTATCCAAATGGGAAATAACTTACTCTAGAAGGGATATGATGAGAAGAGCATTTTGCTTTCACAGAAAGAGCATTGAGAGTAATCATTCATCTATAATGTCACTTTACTATCAACACAATCAGACATGAAAAAAAATGACTGACTTTTTGAGCAGAATACAAACATCAATTCCTTGGAGAAATGATGAAATACATGTGATAAACACATTAGGGAAACAAGCAAATGCACTCTCTCTATAGAGAATAAGCACCTAGATGACTTGTAAACATGCAACCAACTCGATGACTTGGATGGAAGCATTAGTTTCTAGTTTTACCGCTCCAGGCAGTCCCTGCTATGACTACATCACTTGATGACTGAGTACATCTGAGGTCCATGATAATGCAGTGGCATGCAGGATGACTGCTATGACTACATCACTTCATGACTGAGTACATCTGAGGTCCATGATAATGCAGTGGCATGCATGACTGAGTACATCTGAGGTCCATGATAATGCAGTGGCATGCACGATGACTGCTATGACTATGTCGTGCCTAGATCCTGAAAGTGCCTAAGTTCTTGAATTAGGCAGTCTCTTGCCTAATTCGCGAAATAGGAAATGGCTGTGCCTAATCTGTGAAATCAGTGTTGACTTTTGCCTAATTTGTGAAATTTCATGATTTAGGCTGCCTATTTCGTCAATTAGGCAGCCTAAGTCATGAAATTAGGCAAAGTTTCGATTTAGGCACGACTGCTGTACAATTTAGGCAAAAAAAATCTACAGAATAGGCAGAAACCTTGCCTAGTGTGTCAAATCAATTGCGTGTCAGTGTTAGCCAAATCTGCGTGTGTGCGTGCCTCTCACTGCATAGCATAGCCATATATTACGAAATAACTTTAATCTTCAACCGTTTGTGTTGTTCCAAAAAGCATGTGTAGTGCTAGCAGTAAATCCTATGTCACAAAACAAACAAAAAAATGTTTTTGCAAGTTGGCATAAAAAAGTTGTCATAAAAAGGTGGCATCCCTGATTTTAGTTTGCAATTGATTTGGTTAGAAGTGACGGATCACCCAATTGATTTGTAAATCAAGTCTACTCTCTCAGTGATTGTGATTGAACCGAGTTGTTGGCCGGGTGACAACATATCAAGTTTGTGAACACCATTAACTACTTGGTGAGATAATAATCACACTGGAGCGTTTCAGATAAACTTCCTCAGTCACTTCTTCACACCAGCACCTGACTGTCAGTGTTAGCCAAATCCAGCCAAGGAAACTGAAAGGTTAAATTTTCGTCTTCTCTTTCTCTCTCCTCCCCCTTCTCTCTCTCTTGAATTTGTACACTGTAGTTAGAGATTTTGTTGAAGTAGAATGTAAATATTACTTGATGTTATGGAAATGTGTGCAAAAAGATGGAACTGTCACTTGTATTTTATCCGGAAAATCGAAACCAGATGTTCAATACATACACATGTACATATTAATTTATGACTTGTTTAATCAGTAAGCTTTTATTTTGATGGGTCGTCAGCCGAAATAAAGATCACTCAATCTCAATCTCAATCTCTCTCTCTCTCTCTCTCTCTCTCTCCCTCCCTCCCTCCCTCCCTCCCTCCCTCCCTCCCTCCCTCCCTCCCTCCCTCCCTCCCTCCCTCCCTCCCTCCCTCCCTCCCTCCCTCCCTCCCTCCCTCCCTCCCTCCCTCCCTCCCTCCCTCCCTCCCTCCCTCCCTCCCTCCCTCCCTCCCTCCCTCCCTCCCTCCCTCCCTCCCTCTCTATCTATCTATCTATCTATCTATCTATCTATCTATCTATCTATCTATCTAATCTATCTATCTATCTATCTATCTATCTATCTATCTATCTATCTATCTATCTATCTATCTATCTATCTATCTATCTATCTATCTATCTATCTATCTATCTATCTATCTATCTATCTATCTATCTATCTATCTATCTATCTATCTATCTATCTATCTATCTATCTATCTATCTATCTATCTATATCTCTCTCTCTCTCTCTCTCTCTCTCTCTCTCTCTCTCTCTCTCTCTCTCTCTCTCTCTCTCTCTCTCCTTTCAAACGCATGGATGGTGTTGGGTGTTTGGGCATTGACATCTCTTCCGCCGCATGGGCGGAAGAGATGTCAATGCACTCTTTCAAACTCTCTGTAATCGAAAAACAGATGAAATCCGACGAAGAGTTGACAAGCCCGCATCCTTCTCCCCTCCACCCCCAATACCTCCACCCCTTTTGCCTTTCCTTCTGTGTGTGTATGTGTGTGTTTTTGTGCTTTCGTGTGTGTGTTTGTGTGTGTGTGTGTTTTTGTGTGTGTTTTTGTGTGCGTGTGTGTGTGTGTGTGTGTGTGTGTGTGTGTGTGTGTGCTCGTGTGTGTGTGTGCTTGTGTGTGTGTCTGTGTTGTTGTGTCCGTGAATGCGTGCATACGTGTGTAAGTATCTGTGTGTGTAGGTGTATGTGATCAATTCTCTCTCTCTCTCTCTCTCTCTCTCTCTCTCTCTCTCTCTCTCTCTCTCTCTCTCTCTCTCTCTCTCTCTCTCTCTCTCTCTCTCTTTCTCTCGCTTTCGAACTCCAGAGGCAAGAAGTACAGCTAGGGTATAGCGTTTACAAAGGCCAAAGTCGACACCTTTATCAGCAAGCTGCAAGACTTGCAAGACAACTAATTATAGCTTTTTTAGGAGAGAATGTACACCGCAGCCAGGCTGTAGTACAACCCAGTCACGTACGAATATGTAGGTATAGACGTGGCTACAATTCTCCCAAACGTGTGGTTTGATGAACGGAAGAACACTTGTTGTTTGTAATGAGTTGATGGTGTAATTCACCTTGCATTACACCACAAGACGTTTGTGACTTCTATTCGTCTCCAGAACACCTTAATCAGATTGCTCAGAACCTACCGTCTATTGACTAGATTGTTGTTGTGCATGTGCTCCAATGTCAATGAACTAAAGTACGAGGGTATATTGTCAAATTGCTCAAGGTTACACATTTACTGCTAGCACTACACATGCTTTTTGGAACAACACAAACGGTTGAAGATTAAAGTTATTTCGTAATATATGGCTATGCTATGCAGTGAGAGGCACGCACACACGCAGATTTGGCTAACACTGACACGCAATTGATTTGACACACTAGGCAAGGTTTCTGCCTATTCTGTTGATTTTTTGCCTAAATTGTACAGCAGTCGTGCCTAAATCGAAACTTTGCCTAATTTCATGACTTAGGCTGCCTAATTGACGAAATAGGCAGCCTAAATCATGAAATTTCACAAATTAGGCAAAAGTCAACACTGATTTCACAGATTAGGCACAGCCATTTCCTATTTCGCGAATTAGGCAAGAGACTGCCTAATTCAAGAACTTAGGCACTTTCAGGATCTAGGCACGACAACTACATCACTTCATGACTGAGGACATCTGAGGTCCATGATAATGCAGTGGCATGCATGACTGAGTACATCTGAGGTCCATGATAATGCAGTGGCATGCAGGATGACTGCTATGACTACATCACTTCATGACTGAGTACATCTGAGGTCTATGATAATCCAGTGGCATGCAGGATGACTGCTATGACTACATCACTTCATGACTGAGGACATCCGAGGTCCATGATAATGCAGTGGCATGCACGATGACTGCTATGACTACATCACTTCATGACTGAGTACATCTGAGGTCCATGATAATGCAGTGGCATGCAGGATGACTGCTATGACTACAGCACTTCATGTCTGAGAACATCTGAGGTCCATGATAATGCTGTGTCATGCTCGATGTTTGCAGGAGAGGCAGAAGCCCTCACGTCGAATCATCAAACTCAACTTCTGCTGCCATAACTGAATCTCGGGCTAACTGTAACATTGCCAAGCATAGACCAGGTCTCAGCACTGCAAAGGACAGAGCAATCACCATTCCTCCGCTACATGTAAAGTGGCTGGTGTCTCCGGTGAGGGTGATGCCCCCGGCATCACACATCATAAAAAGACCGTCAATCTCAGCATTCTGACTCTGAACTAAAACTGAAATAGAGAGCTAGGTCTTGACATCATGAAGTTGGGGTGGTGCAGTCCACAGAAAACACTACTGCTGTTATGAGTGAAACAGAGATGCCCCAGGCGACAAACATGAAATGCAGACTCCATTATCCAACACAACTCTACACTGACAACCTTACTGCTGCAAAGCAGCAACTCTGTGTACATAATGAAAAGGGAAAACAAAACAAAAGAGGAAACCACTGCTTGAGGTTGCCGAGGTAAAGGACATGCACAAGTCCCCATATGACTTTGCTGCTGGTGCAGGTAAGAGAAATGCTCAGGCAGGAAGCATCAACATCACATCCACTAGGTCCAAGTCAGTTCCCCTCTGCCTACAACACTGTCACACACAGTGGACAGAGGACATGACAGGTTGCCTACCATCTACCAGACAATTGGGCTGCTGGTAAAAGTGACATTAATGCTCCTGGAAGAAGTTTCTAAACCACAGCCATCAGCTCCAAGCCTGCTTCAATCTGCCCACCACATTGCCACACCCAGGGGCCAGATGACATAATAGGACACCCATAATATCTCAAACGAGGAGAAGATGTTGAGAACCATCCAAATCAATGTCATTCACTCTTAGCCTGCTCCATGTGATCACAACACTGCCACATGCATAAACCAGAACGATGCAGGCAGCCAACCACATCCTACATACAGAGGCTGAGGTTCACTGCCACCAAATGCCCAGTTCATCAGGCAAGGAACTAATGTATTCTAACCAGGCTCTACAAACTCCAATGCAAGCATATTCCTGTATCTATATAGCAAGACATGAGATGCCATCCACCAGGCCCTAGGGAAAAAGCAGTTGAGGACCATGAAGATCCACACACACACACACACACACACACACACACACACACACACACACACACACACATACACACACACACACACACACACACACACACACACACACACACACACACACACATACACACACACACACACACAACCATACACTACACACAAACACACACCACACACACTACACATACACACACCAACACACACATACGACACACACACAGCACACCACACACACACACACACCACACACACACACACACACACACACACACACAACCACACACACACACAAGCACACACACAACCAGCACACACACACAACCAGCACACACACACAACCAGCACACACACAAGGCACAAAAACTTAATTTAAATCAGGGAATAACCTACACTTCCCCAAGTACTCCTTAAGCACTCCTTAGTGAGGGGTCCAATTTTTCCCTTTTTATACTCAGACTAGACATTCTCTCTCTCTCTCTCCTCTCACCCCCCTCCCCTACCTCTCGCCCCCCCCCCCCCACCCCCCCCCCCCCCCCCCCCCTCCCCCCCCCCCCCCCCACCCCCCCGGCCCCCCCCCCCCCCCCACCCCCCCTTCCCCCTCCCCCCCCCCCCCCCCCCCTCACCCCCCGCCCCCCCCACCCCCCCACCCCCCCCACACCCCCCCCCCCCCCCCCCCCCCCCCCCCCCCCCCCCCCCCCCCCCCCCCCCCCCCCCCCCCCCCCCCCCCCCCCCCCCCCCCCCCCCCCCCCCCCCCCCCCCCGCCCCCACCCCCCCTCCCCCCCCCCCCCCCCTCCCCCCCCCCCCCCCCCCCCCACCCCCCCCCCACCACCCACCCCCCCACCCCCCCCTACCCCCCCCCGCCCCCCCCACCCCCCCCCCCCCCCCCGCCCCGCCAACCCCCCCCCCTTACCCCCCCCCCCCCCCCCCCCCCACAACCCCCCCAAAAACCCCCCCCCCCCCCCCCCCCCCCCACCCCCCCCCCCCCCCCCCCACTCACCCCCCCCCCCCCCCCACACCAAACCACCCCCCCCAATCTATATACACAACACAAAACACACAATAGTGCAGGACTCACAGCACATTCACTCTCTATTTCTCTCTCTCGTCTCTCTATCTCCAGTTCGTCCTGCTGCTCTCTCCTATCTGTCTATCTTATCGTCACAACATGAAGCAGACTCTACCTAACAAGGTTGGCCAACCAGGATCGAAACAAGGTGATTGTTATCGAGGGTGACGTAGATGCCCCAGACGGTCCAGAGTGCCACCTTGCCACTGACATCTGTGACAGTGATGGCCCAGCCTTTGGCCAGCAGTAGCAGGAAGAGCATGAAGAGGCAGTCAGCCAGCTTGTTGCCCAAGTTGCCCATCAGGTCAAGCCACTCTGCACCTTGACCATTCACGGCAAAGATGGACACATGGAGCAGGCTTAGGGCCACACTGCAAGGAAATAAACAACAGAGTAGGAGAAAGATGTATGCAAAGAAATTGGAAATGGATGAACCAACATCCTAATAATTGCATGCCATTACCACACTGGTCAAGGAGGAGTGTACGAGAAACATAAGCATGAGTTGCTACAGCATTAGTAGTTTTGGATGTCATTTGCACGGTTCTGGAAAGTCACACATGTCTCAGGATTCTGAGGAAAAACTGTACTCAACATCTAAAAACAAAAAAAATATATGTTTAAAAGTTTGCCAAGGCATGTTCTATGGGCAGGCAATACAATAGGGAAAAACAATTTACTTGGGAAATTACAAACTCTGGTTTTGAAGTACACATACTGGCCTTTCCAAACACTGTCTCACGTTGCATTGATGTACGAGCATATTGCCCAATGAAAGCTGTTTTTTTTAAATATAAATCTAAGCTGAAGAAAAATATAATTTGACACTTGAGAACCTTAAAGTGTGTGTGACTGATACATGACACTTTCAAAGACCGTGCTGACAGTAACACCACCTGTGATACCAAATTTCCTTTATGCACCCATAGATTCTGAATTTCCAACAAAGCTACAATGCTTCATTACATCCTTATTTCCAAACAGAAGTAACTGTGAGGAAATCTAAGCTGTTTTGCCTTAGAGACGCCTAAAGCCCAGTAGAGTACGACTTATGGAATGTTTTCCTCCCATATTGTGAGTATGTGACAAGACCTTTTGACGAACTAGAGAGTGAAAACACACCACAACAGGATGTTGCACAGTAAATTGAGTATGATGGTGCAGATTGTAATCAATATGAGAAGAGATGAGCCATCTCTAACCCCAGGTCACTGACAAAAGGAACAGTAGGAATGACAGTGGAAAAATGGCAGACTGTACTATTGATAAGAATGAACATGTTCTAACTAACTATGAATATCTGACACATCAAGAGAGATAAATGATCAACTCATCAACACTTCTCCCTCAAGATTTGTTCCCAGGTCAGTGCAACTATCTTTGCTATTTAAAACCAATATCCACCATATTTCAAATGTTACTGAAAGTGACTGTTTCATACATTCAATTGCTTCTCTACAGTTTTATTTCACTCTCAGTCTCATGCAGCTCAGTGACACATCATAAATATATTCTAAACCAGCAGCCACACAGCTCTGCCAAATAACCACAATGACAGGTCACACATAGTGTGTGCAGCAGTAAAAAAAGTCACTTCTTTCGACAGCCTTGACTGCATTCCCTCCTACTTGGTACAGGAAAAAGGTCAAGGCTCACATTGTCTGCTTCTCTCACTCCAATACCACACAATCATCAGCAAACAAAGCACTATCTTTTGAGCAAAGCAACTGCTAACCAGCCCATGCCAAAGGTTCTCTTCATGAGTGAACTCAAAATTCCTACGATTTCAACACACAGTCTCTCTCACTTAAAGTTAAAAACCACAAAATAGACAGCAAGCAAAGCACCATGTTTTTTACTTTTTAACAGTGTAATTGCTAATCAGCAGATGGCGAAATTTTTCAACATGAAATAATATATATACCTCTGACTTCGACAGATAGTCTCTCTCACTCAAGTAGTAAGCAATAAGCATCAAGCAAATGCTCTATATTCTGAAAATTGAAATTACTAACATGCAGATGGCAAATATTTTGTATATATATGTATACTGATTTGAAATGCCTCTGATTTCAACTCATAGCATTTCTCTCACTCTAACAAACACCAAGCAATATTCAGCAAGCACATCGATATCTGGGGAACAGTGCCATTGTTATCCAGCTGACATTCAAGATTTTCAACATGAATAAATTCAAAATGTCTGATTTCCACATAAAGCATCACTGGATAATACACCACAAAGGAATCAGCGAGCTAGGCACCACCTTGCAAACAGTGCAACTGCAAACCAGCTGATGGCAAAGATTTTCAACATGAAGAAATGCAGGACACATCAGTGTCAACCTACCAAGTTGCCAGGGGAATCACATCCCACTGCACATGACTGATGCAACATTTAACAGGTCATCGGCCGGCAAATCCATAGTATTGATTGTGAGTACCAGCTGTGACATGTCTCCACAACTTACCTCTAAGTATCTGGTGTAGGCAGACAAAAGGCCTCATCCTCAAAGCCTTCAGCTAGAGAACACCTATGGCCATTTAGAGTTTAAGACAGAGAGAATAGAAGACAACACAAAAACACTCACACACACACACACACACACACGCACACACATGAACACACACACACACACACACACACACACACACACACATATGCACATACACAGAAACATACACACACACACACAACTATGCACACACACACACACACTTATGCATTACACATACCATTTATTCTACAGCTTTCATAACAAGCTGTTACACACACCATCAGTCATTGAAGCAAAATGATATTAGTTTCAATGGATGTGGATGGTTTAACAGCTGAAATATATAAAGTTTTGCCATTAATCAACAGCAAATTTCAAAGCGAAAGAACAATAGTTTGGCTGAATAAGTATTGTATGTTCCCACCTTCTCATTTAGATTACCCATACCCAGTCATTTAACGTCAGCATTCTGCTTTGTCCAGCTCAGGAAAAGACGTCATTGAAAGAGAGGCACAATGCATGAGGGCAACTAGGGTCACACATTCCTCATCTCCAAAACAATCTACTGTATGTGTACCATCTATGCCTTCTATCTGGATGTTACACAAATGATATATCCCATAAACACACAACCTTGCAAAGACACAAACGCAAACACTCTCACTCAAAAACACACACATGCTAAAAACATGATGTGACCCTCCATCACAAAATGAGTCACTCGTTGCATTTTGAACATTTTGATATATGTTCTCAAATAGAGCACACAACAAGCTTCTCAATGGTGCAATAATCATGAACATATGACTACCCTACACGATTTCACATGACTTTGAAGATCGACACCCTAAAAATACGCTTTTTGAGAAAAACGCGTTTTAAGTTTACATACATTATTCCCTCTTTTTCCCTAGCAACCCTTATTCTAGACTCATGCAATTTGCCACAGAGATGAAGCAGTGGTTTTTGGCTTTGGTTGGCAGCCTAGGGTATTCCCCCGTCGCTCTGTTGCAGTGGTGGCTACGAAACTTTGAGAAAATGCTTGATGTTGACGATCGGTTCGCGGACGTTTTCTTGTAAATGATTTACCACCACACCCAAAAAACATCATAAAGCATACTCTTACGTGTTGATTTCAAACACGAAACTTACTCATACAATGAAGAAGGGACTAGAGAAGCAAAAAACCCCAAAATCTTGAAGTCGACCACTACAACTTCCACCTCCTTTGTGGGTGGTTTGTGCAAAATGACTCGACTGCGCAACCGACTTATTTAGCGATGGAGAGTCACATATGCACACACACATTCACACATAAATGCATGCATACACACACAGGCACACACACAACTCATCCACACACGAATGCATGCATACACACACAGGCACACACACAACACATCCACACACAAAGGACGCACACACACAACACACACACCTCTTTCTCCTACTCTTGTCCTCCTCTCTCGTCTCTCTCTCTTCTCTCTCCTCTCTGATCCTCACATCTTCTCTCTATTCTCTCTCTCTCTCTCTCCTCTCACTGTCTCGTATCTCTCCTCTCTCTCTCTCTCTCCTCTCTCTCCTCTCTCTCTCTAAATGACCCACATGCCACACACACAAGCCCTCCCTCAAAAAGCAGTACATACACATGAACACATACTCACATACACACACACACACACTCACACACACACACACATACAGTGATACACACACACACGCACATCCTCTCAAAGCACACACGCACATGCATACACACACACACACATGACACTCTCAAGACACATAACCTAAACACACACCGCACGCACACACACACACCCAAGATATAAACACACAACAACACCGACACAACACACACACAAACACACACACACACACCCACACACACCACCCACACTCAAACACACACACATGATACAACTCACACTACAAACTCACACACACACCACATCCTGCCCTCCAAAGACACACGTTACACATGCCACACACAAAACACACACACACACACACACACACACACACACACACACACACACACACACACACACACCCCACTCTTTTGCTCACTCACTCACTCAATATGTATCGATAGAAACTGACAACCTAGGGAGCCTTTGCAGCTCTTACTTCTATTAAAGTATACATGTATGAAACACTTAATAGACCCGACATTGATTATCCCTTGCTGCATACACAAAAGGCAAACGTGGCCTTCCATTCACATTCTGTACTTGGGACCACACTGCCTACCTGAAAATCTCTACAGAGATGCAGGCCGTGAAGATGGTGGTGAGGGGATGGCGCTGCTTCATGAAGGCATAGAACCACAGACCCCCAATGCAGCTCAGCAGGAGGAAGGCAATGAGGTGGATTTCAAAGACATCATGGTACTCAAAGGAGAACTGGTGCTCAAAAGGGTTCAGGTGCCTGTTGGAGGGGTCAC
>JAWQFJ010013374.1:0-10117 GCA_034096865.1 Theodoxus fluviatilis | reverse complement strand
AGCCAAACAGCGCATCAGCGATTCCAGCCTGAAACACGCAACCGTTTTGCCCCAATAAACCAACTGCCCTTTTTCCCATGTGAATTTACTCGAGCGAGATTCAATATTCAGCGACGCGTTTAGCCCAGACGCCCCAGTTAAACTGCCCACTCGCTCCTAGCGAGAGGAAAAAATCGAATTTACTCTCATATACCCATGAAATAAATCGATGAATCCTTCCTACACGGAGACAGTTACCCATTCCATTTATTCCCCACAGATTCACTTTAACTTTAAAAATATGAATCACCCAAACCCAACGGACGACCTATTTCCCGCCCAAATCAAATGGTCAGCCACACACACGTGGCAAGAGCGATATAGTGAAACCATACATCACCTCAAAACCAGGCCGTGGGTCGGTCTACAAAACTTCGTCCTAGTCACCCCTTCTCATGTGTCCCACTCCCAGCATGAGTTGGCACAGAGAAATTCCACCAGAGGCCAGCTGCCTGAGCCCGCCACCCATGGCGGCTTCGCCGACAGCGGGAGCTCCTCACTCCGCTACCGTATCATCCCGGCGACGAGTAAGTTCTGCCCAGACTAACTCTATCGACTCCGATATTGCCTCTCCCACGTGACCGTCCACCAATCACTAATGAGAAAATTCCCGCCTCTAATATTTTTTCTCCAATCACATAAGCTAAAATTCCCCTGGGCTATCAGCCCATGCCGAAGGTCGTGTAGATCCCGTAGATCCGCACTATAACCCTTCGAAGACCCCCTCCCCGGAGCGAAGCTGTAACATTCCACTACGCGGTAGCCACGCCCACAGCGGCAGGCGTGCGAGCGTGGACATGGAGAAGATTTTTACCCTGTCTATTTAGCAATAACGCTTAGTAATCACCACATCACACTTTGTCGCGCAACACGCGACAGAGCGGAAGAGAGCCAACGAAAGCGGAGTAGCCCCTCACCCCCCTCCCTCCGCGCGGCCGTTTGTGATTTCGTCGTTATTTGACTGTACTTGGTTACCCAGAGGACATGTTTTACAAGCCTTCGACATAAACGCAGAAGTAATGTGGGTTTTCGAACGTTTGATTGCATTTTCGTCGATTACATTATTTTTGTACTCAGAACTGTGCTTTAGGCAATTAGAGAGAAGAGTGCTCACGGAAAGGGCAGCCATGGGTGTTGACATAACCGTAAATCGGTAGCGAGTAGGTCGCTTCTGTGTTTTTTTTAAATAGCAGAGCCCTCGTATTCGCGTGAATCGCTACAACCCTTCATCAAAATGGGATGCTTTCACTGACTTTTCCGCGTGGATGATCAATTGCACAATATGCTGTGGTGGGCTATGCCTATTGCTGGCAAAGTTGTTTTGTCATCAGACTGCGTCCGAGGTTCGCATGCTGCAATGATGGGGGGTCATGTCTACTCGTTGTCTGTACCATACACGGTGGCTGCCAAGTCTACGGAGATGGCATATGACTTCGACCGCATGATCATCCTGCTCCTTGAATGGAATGTGGAATTAAACCAAGGACCTGCTGAATTGGAAGACATTCAGAGACTATGAGAGCACAGACGAAAGAACTGAGACTATATATGTCAGAGGAACTATCGGTGAAGATAACAGCACTACTGGACAGAATGAATGATAACATCAGTATTGTAGTGGAGAAGTTGACGACGCTTGAGTCAGGAATGTCTGCAGTCAACGTAAAACTTAAAATTCAGAATGAAAAAACCGAAAGAATTGAGATGAATGTGGACGACTTTGAATTGCGCATGCAGGGGCGGGTTTCAAAATAGGTAGTCGATCTTGGTCGCAAGATCTTGCTTCGCAGTAAGAGCTAGCTAAAAAAGAAACTACCCCAGCAGCGAGCGAAGATCCAAGATGGCGACGACCGAGACTAGGGTTTATGTTTTGTGACGCTTCAACACTGAAAATATTCGATAATTCGTTCTCCGCTGACTCATGTGTGCCTTAATTTGTCACCTCGCTGCAATCTCAGCTGGACAATTGAAGTAGATTACGATTTTTTTCTTTATTGTGTGCACGATGTGTGGTTGACGGTGAGAAATCCTGCATTAAGTTCGAATTGAAAATTCTCTCGCAAAGAGACGTAACTCTACATTCTGACCTCCCTTTGCGTAAAGGAAAATCGCTAGTGCGCGGTAGTGTACATAGGGTTTTTGACTGCACTAGGCTCAGGAGTCACTTTTCAGGGCATAGGTAGTGGTAATAAAAATGTTCAATTTACACAATAACCTCAAACCTTACCGTAAACCAAGAAAGTTAAAGTTAACCGAAGACTCGTCCAAAAACGTCACTCCTAGTGACACGATGCTCATGCTGTCCGCCATCTTGAATCTCACTAGCTAGGCACCGCTCAAACTGCCTCGCTCAATCTACCCTCGTCTACGATTGGCTCGCGAGCAAGCAAAGAATGAAACTGCCCAATTGGCGAGATCTGCGTAGATCTACCGAGATCTTCGCATTTTGAAACCCGCCCCAGGAATTGGAGTGCAAGCTTGAACAGCAAGAAGCGTACAGCCGCCGCGATGACGTGCTGCTTCACGGTGTGACGGAAGAGAGCGAGGAACACGGAATGCACGAATATAGCGTGGCAAAGTTCGTCGACATGGTCAATGAAGTGCTCCCATTCACCCTCCAAGCGAGCGACGTCGCACGATCACACCGCTTAGGAAAACGTTCTGCAGGGAAGACACGGCCGCTTATAGCCCGCCTGGTAAAGTCTACATACCAGTTGGCTATTATCTAGAAAAGGCAAGAGCTGAAACAAACGAAGATCGGCGTTTCCAGCGACTTGACAGCAAGACAACGGGAACAAATCAACCAAGCAAAGGAGGAAGGCGACTTTGCCTAGATCAAGAGCGGGGTTCTTCACAGAAAAATCAGGCACCACCAGCCCACCAATTACAGGCCGAAGACGCGGTCCTATGCGAAGGCGGCGAGCAATGGAGGCAGCAGCTAGCGGTGCGGCCCGGTCTCTTCAGCGGACAGACAAGATGCACGAGGTAACCCACCTCCTATACCTTCAGCTGGTTCCGCAAGAAGACCGATGAAATCCAGGGCTGCGCAGACAGCCACAATACAAAGCGTTTCTACAAGGCGCTCAAGGCTGTGTACGGACCGCAGTCCTCCGGCTCCTCCCGCTTCCTTAACGCAGATGGGACGCGGCTGCTGACAGAGAAGAATAAAATTCTGGAGCGTTGGGCTGAACACTTCAACAACGCCCTTTACCGCATTGCCGACATCAACGACGAGGACATTGCTCGCCTGCCCCAGGTAGAGTTCAACGAGGGCTTTGACACCCTTCCCACAGAAGATGAAGTCAGAAAGGCAGTAAAACAACTCTCCAGTGGCTAAGCGCCTGGATCCGACGCAATCCCTGCTGAGGTATACAAAGCAGGAGACCCTGCCATGATGCAAAAGCTGACTGAACTCTTCCAGTCCCTGTTAACAAAGGGATAGGTCCCGCAACAGCTGAAAGATGCCAGCATAGTGCACATCTAGAAGAGAAAAAGCAACCGCCAGTTTTGCGACTACAGAGGTCTTTCCCTTTTGTCCATTGTTGGGATTTTTCTGGACCGTGTCCTGCTCAACCGCCTTCTCCAAAACCTTGAGCAAGGTATCCTCCTAGAAAGCCAGTGCGGCTTCCGTGCTGAGCGTGGGACTGCAGACATGATTTTTGCTGCGCGCCAACTCCAGGAGAAATCCCAGAGGAACACAGCGACTTCTTCGTGACATTTGTCGATCTGACCAAGGCTTTTGATACGGTCTGCAGAGAAGGCTTGTGGAAGATCACGGATACGTTTGGCTGCCCCAGCAAGTTCATCACAATCATCCGGCAATTCCACGACGGCATGATGGTGAAAGCTTTGGATGACGGAAGCGAGTCATAGGCGTCCTCAGTGATTAACGGCGTCAAGCAAGGCTGAGTTCTCGCCCCGACTCTGTTCAGCATGGTATTCTCAGCCATGCTGACAGATGCTTTCAGTGATTGCAAAGAAGGAATCCACGCAAGTACAGGACTGACGGCAGGTTGTTTAACCTCAGATGCCTGCAGGCTGTTACAAAGGTGAAAGAAACCGTCATCAGAGACTTCCTTTGCCAATGACTGCGCACTCACCGCCAGCCCAGAACAGAAGATGGAGCGCGAAGTGGACTGCTTTTCACATGCCTGCGACAACTTCGGTCTTACCATCTGCGCCAAAAAGACCGAAGTCATGCATCACTTTACCTACCTGGACAGCACACTACGTAGACGCTGAGGTTTACAACAGTATCGCCAAAGCCAATGCCGCTTTTGGGAGACTCCGTGAGAGTGTTTAGGAGCGGAGAGGACTCGACCTTACCACCAAGCTGAAGGTCTACTGTGCAGTAATCCTTCCCACCCTCCTTTACGCCAGCGATACATGGACTGTCTACAGCAGACATGCCAAAAGACTTCCATCTGAGCTGTCTCAGCAAACTCCTTCATACCAGGTGGCAGGACAGAGTCTCCAACACAAAAGTCCTGGAACGGGCTGGCCTCTGCAGTGTCCACACTCTTCTGCCGAAAGCCCAAGCCAGATGGGCTGGACGTGTGTTCAGAATGCCAGGCAGTTGACTGCCTAAACAGCTGCTGTACGGAAACTGTATGGGGCAAGCTCTCAGTCGGGGAGGCAGATGAAACACTACAGAGACTGCCTCAAAGCGTCCCTAAAAGACCTGGGCATCAACATCAACACATGGGAGACGCTCTCTCAGGACGTCCCATATGTGAGCGAGCCTTCAGGGCCCGAATTGGCCTCGTCAGTCACCTCAGGACCCATTCTGTGAACTTGAGTCAGTAGCGACTATGGCGCAGTTTGCAATAAATGCGTAATAGACTTGACCCTTCGCATTACAGCATTGCGCCAAACATAGCTCTTTCTGGATACTATTTTTTCAACTTTATACAGAAATCATTAAGATGTCAAAACTTGTTTCCTAATCAACAAAAATATTTTATGTTATCGAATAAACGCTTGTTTATTGCCTCAACAAGCGTAATTTATGAGTTTTGTGCGAAATAGTCTTAGAACTACTTTAACGGCATATGTCAGGGAGCAGAATGCTATCCCACAAGCCTCTCGTGTGACCTCCTTATGAATATTCCAGACGGATTAATTCCATCACGTGATATGAACTGTGCTAGAGACTCTCAGCCACCGATCTTCCATCTGACTCTTGAATCCATGGTCATCTTCGACTATGAAGCACGAACAGCAGCAAGAGCAGCAGCAGCATATCTCCAGCTTCGCTCAGATTTTGTCATGGAATGTAGATGGACTCTTTATCTAAATTTGAGGATCGAGGTTTTCCATCGTACTTGCGGGTTTTTTTTCTGTTTGTTTGTGTGAAACCTTTGTTGATACAGTTGATATGTCTAGAAATTTTTCAGATTTTGTGATTCATAGTCTGCCTGCTAAAAACTGTCATCACATGGGTGGATGTCAGGTGGTATTATCTGCCTGATACATAACAGTGTCAGTAAATAATGTCTATGTTTGGAGTGTAAATATGATTGTATGTTTTTCAAGATTGGCAACGTTTTGTTAAATTTAGATAGAGATATGCTGATGTTCAACGCTTATGTGCCACTTGCAGGCTCACCTTACGATGGTTTTGGGAAAGAAGCAAATGGCACTGATACGTTGAAGAGATGCACTTCTGTCATGGTGGAATTGTTGGAGTAATTATATGTGGAGACGTTAATGCCAGAATAGGAACTTGAGCAAGTTACAACAATAGTAATTTAGGTGATGAGGAAGAATTTACAGAAAATTTACGTCTCTCTGAAGATAATGATACTGATTTTGGAAAGGCCCTCATTTCGCTATGTCTTGCCTTTGAACGGACATTTCTTAAAGGTTGTATTGATAAACAGCGCTCATCAAAATGTACGTTTGTTGCCTATAATGGAAGCAGTTTTATTGATTATTTCGTTGTCCCAGAGGACGTACTCGCCTTGTCATTCTTTCAGAGTTGCAAACACTATTTTATCGCCACATATGACATTATTGTGACTTGAGCTTGAGTTGATAGCTCCAAATGGTTTTCACAGGTCAAGAGATGCTCCTTTAGACAAATATACCTCAGACGAAGACCATTTGGGATAATGACTTCTCTGGCATGTATGTATCCAATTTGGTTGAAAAGCTACCAGCTATAGAAACTGTGATGACTGGTGGAGAGTACGATATCAATGAAGCAGCCAGTAATTTAACTGATGCTATTGTAAGTGCCGCAAATTTTCTTAAGAAAACCTTTAACTGTAAGTTTCCTACGTGTAGAAACCGTTGGTTTGACAACAAAATGCTACATTATTCGAAGAAAAGTAGGAACTGTTATGCGGAAAAAGCAGCTGAGTCATTCTAGGGAACACAGATACAAGTACATATAAGAAAGAAAGAAATACAAGCAATTGTTAAGATGTAAGACAACCAGTTACCAGCATAGAGTGACTACTTCAATCTCGACACATCCACGTGATCCCAAAATATTTTGGCAGCCCACAACCCAGTGCTCTCCCTCTTGCATGAGTACACGGTCAGCCCCTCAGCCTCTACTAGCTTGTTGAAACAATGGGTGCGCTCGTCCGGCGGAATCCGTCGGCGGACGAGACGGCGCACCGGCGGATTTTTTGTTGCGCTCGATTGCTTCAGGTCACGTGACCGGCGGATCACCCGGCGAACCGCCGGGTCCGCCGTCAGGTTTTCTGCGGCGAACGAAGATCCAAGATGGCGACGACCAGACTAGGGTTTATGTTTTGTGACGCTTCGACACTGAAAATATTCGATAATTCGTTCTCCGCTGACTCATGTGTGCCTTAATTTGTCACCTCACTGCAATCTCCGCTGGACAATTGAAGTAGATTACGATTTTTTTTTGTGTGTGCACGATGTGTGGTTGACGGTGAGAAATCCTGCATTAAGTTCGAATTGAAAATTCTCTCGCAAAGGGACGTAACTCTACATTCTGACCTCCCTTTGCGTAAAGGAAAATCGCTCGAGTGCGTGGTCTTAGTGCATAATTATAGGGTCTTTGACTGCACCTAGGCTCAGGAGTCACATATCAGGGCATAGGTATTGGTAATGAAAATGTTCCATTTACACAATAACCTCAAACCTTACCATAAACCAAGAAGACAGCACATTTCCTCATCATCGCTACCGCTGTCTAGTAACTCTTCTAAACAACACACTTGTGACGCCATGTTGATCAGCCGACTGCGCTCGATTGGCATGAAAGCTGTCGATTCGCCGGTCACGTGATGGCGGACCGCCGGTCACGTGGCAGCGAACCGCCACAGGCGGATTCTGGCAGTTCAATCGAGCGTACCCAATGTCTTTTTGATTGGCGGAGATTGTCAAGCAGGCTTTGGGGTTGGATGATGTGCGAATGATGGAGTTTAAGGGCCTATCAGCCTTGTAGGCTATATAAGGCCACAACTTTAATGAACACCCATATTTACCAAAGTATAAAAAACACTCCATGACAATAGATAGTACAATTCACCTAACCAGTCGCATGTAATACACTAAATCGAGTCCCACTGCCCATCGGCCCGCAAAGGCTGTGTAGAATCTTCAACACGAAAAAGCATAAAGAGCGATAGGGCAAAATTCACATATCGATTTCCCTCGTCACCCACAAAGCACTTAGGGATGGATGGGTGGATGAGCCCAAGGGCTCATCAGCTTTGAAGGCCATTGAAGGCTACAACGTATTTCCACTATATAAAAATGTGCAATTAGAAGAATACCTCAGAAGAGGTAAGTAGAGAAATATAACAAACAATGAAGACATAGTACAACTCATAGACGAGAATAAAACTCAGAATCTATTTTTAAAATTTATCACAGAAAGAGGATCTGTAAAAATGTCTGACAGACTGCTCGACCCACTCCGTAGATGAGCAAGTCGAGGACACTCCACCAGAACGTGCCGCACGGTGAGCCTGCACTGAAGGTACGGCACTTCGGTGGAGGCTCTGACCGCAACAAATAGGAGGGGATAAGAACAGAATGGCCGATCCAGGAACGGCAGAGCACAACTTCTTCTCTTCTTGTGAGCGATGTGGGGGAGAGTTGCTCACCCCACACAGAAAATATTTCATGAAGTTTGTTATGTGCCCTGCCGTCCCAGTCGGCCTGACACAGCATAAAAATGTAGTTGTTTATACGGGGTACCAGGTCGCCCGCCGGGATCCTGCCCGGGGACTTGGACGATGTGCGAGGCGCAGTGCCGTGGTTTGATCCCTGCGACGGAAAGAATCTGGGTTTCTTTAAATATTTTGAAGGCAGATAAAGGCTCTAGACAGGAGATACAGAGCTCTTTCTCTGGTATCAGTTCTTGTGTCTGGGGCGAACACTTTAAGACCCTTTATGAGACTTCTAATGATGAAAATGTCATTACAGGAGAGACTATTGCGCCGCTCTACAACGGAAACTGATGTGCTTGATGCAGAGATAACTACTTGTGATGGAGTGATATAAAGGCTGCAGGTAAGCAGGCTTCTCTGTGAGGAAGAAGGCGAACGCGTTCGGCGTTTCCAACACTTTATTAAATCAACACTAAATATGTATTCAAGTGAATAAAAAGAATTGCGATGAAGCTGTGACGAATTAACCACAGAAACTCAGCAAATATGTTTGTCCCTTAGCCAGTTAGACAATTCACGATCAACGATCTAAGTCAAACGTTCGATATTGTTTCCAACTCAAACGGTTACAAATACCACACAGTTTGAACGATCAATCACCAAAATGCAAATACAGCGTCCAGTACGTGAGACAAACCGTAGCTTTTCTTTCTTTCTTTCTCTTTCTCTCTCTCTCTCTCTCTCTCTCTCTCTCTCTCACTTCGGTTGTGCCTTCAGCGGGTGCAGACGTGTTCTATGCGAGCTCCGTATTTTCGTCGTCACCCTGTGTTTAGTGAACCTCTAGAACCTGGAATGACTGCAAGATGGATGGAGACAGGAAGCATGAACTCACGTGAGTTTCACAAACAGTTTGTCGTTGACGACGTTGTTGACTTTTTTCTGGTCTTGCCTTACCAAGACATCTAATTGTACGAGTCGCGTTTGTCAACGTTCATTCCTTCGTATGAATCACAGATGGAGCCGGGAACGGCGAGAACTGAAACTGTGACAAGCAAGTGACAGATAGAATCGGAGTCTTCTTGTTGTGTTCTTATAGGTGATATTGCCTGAAATGTTTTCTTGACTTCGAGTTCTTGTGTGCTCGACTGTGATGTGTCTGAAATGTTTCTTCGCTACATAAAAATTGCTAGTGAAAACCGCGCTGCAAGTGCTTCAAGACTTAGAAGATAGCATGGGATGGAGGCAATTGCGATTGCATAGATCATTTTGGACATTTGTAGTTTTTTTCAGGTGATAATACAGTATATTGATATTTGACCCCACCCCTTCACCTCGCAAATATTCACTTTGAAATCCAACATGGGCATAGACTTACAAACGTACCGCCAGCGAATTGGCGCTCACGTCTTGCGTGCAAGACACGCTAGAGCTTAGCCTTCGGGCGCGTCTGCACGTGAAAGCTATGACTGTGATTGGGGCTTTGAACTCTCATCAGGAGCAATTCCCTTTAGCACGTGCTTCCCTCATATTCCACGCCTTCAGTTGACACAGGCTCAAGCAAGAGCAGGCATTCTTGCCGCAGTGATGTATGCGGCTCTGACGATGACGGTCCTACTACATGACCGCTCTTCAGCAAAGAATCTGCATGATCTGTCTGCTTGCATTCTCATGGCAGGCGACATCGAGGCCAACCCAGGGCCAAACAACTCTGAGAGTTCAGAGTCTGAAGCTGCCAGTGAATCTCCAGAAGAACTGAGGCAACTGCACTCAGAGGTGGATACACTGGAAACAAAGTGGGAAAGAAAGTTCGCAGATCTTGAGGAACGGATGAAGGAAAAATGCAATCAGCTTGAAAGGGAACTGAAAAAACAGAAAAAAGCAGTTGTTGAGATGGCTTGTCTTTGTGAACAAGACTGCAAAAGATGTCTGCGGAACCAGGAAGATGTGCGGAAAGAGGTGAACACTATGAATAGAGACAT
>JAWQFJ010013372.1:5000-11767 GCA_034096865.1 Theodoxus fluviatilis | reverse complement strand
CTGAGTGTGTGCTTGAGCAGAGGTAGCTGGTGGTGGCGTTAGCCTGTCATTGATCCCTTCCCTGTCGTACGATGTTAGCTCCTCTCTATCGTACGATGTTGGCTCGCCGCAAAAGTGAGAGACAGTTTCATTTGGTGTTCCACTCTCTAGTGTTGGGGAAATCTGATCACAACGTTCCCCGCACACTGCCGTTTCTTCATCACTTTGATAAAGGCACAAAGGTTCAGTGTCCCTCCATCGTTCAATTCCAGCACTGTCCCTGCAAGTTCTTAACATTTCATCGATCTGTTGAGAGGAGATATTTTCCGTCATCTGGACGGTGATGAGGTTTCCGTTGTTTCTCGATCTCCCCCGATGGCGTCTTGTTTTCGGCCCGGTCCTCCCGCTGTCACCACTTCTCCGAGACCCGAAATTCTGCATGCCTGCCCTGGGTTCCCTCTGCCAACTCGATCCCCCATTCATGACTCTTGATCCTGTCTTGATTGTACCTGTGTCGTATCGCTTGTCATCCTTTGAAGCAGGCCCGTTCTTCATGCTGTGTAGGTAACTTAGTTCTTTTCTTAGACTGTAATTCTCAGCCTGCAGCTCTAAGTTGCGTGCATTTAAATTTTCGCAATACAGCTGCCATTTTCTGTCATTTTCTCCCCAAACAGCCTGCATTTGTATATTCTGGTTGCTCATCTGTTTCGCGCTGTACTGCAAGGAGGCTACATCAGCACAGAGTGCATCAAGCCGGCTTCTGAAGTATTGTTCAACACATGCCAATCTGTTCGTCACGTCATCGTTAGAGTTCATAAGAATTTCTGGTCTCATCCAGTCTGGGCTTCCCTGCCGATACTGTACTGCATGTCTATTTGGGACTAGATTTACGGTTTCCGACAGTAATCCATTGCAGTGCATAGGCCCGGGATTAGCATGTATATCGCCTGCAAGCATCAGCCGAGACGAGAGATCGTGTAGGTTAACAGCTGGAGAACGAGGCTTCAAAACGCACATCAGCAGTAGTGCCAAGTAGAAGATCAGTCCTATCACACCAACCTTAGAGCCAATGAGGGGAAAATACAAACCGAGTCGGGAGTCATCATGTTGCCCTTACTCTGTGATCAAAGGAGGCTTCCACTCATCGCTCCCGCGCGCGCTGCTCGGGCTTTTCGTTTTAGGTCTACCGCCCCACGCACGGGCGTAGTGCACGCCTATACGATGCCTAAAAAGGTCAAGATCAATTCCCATTTTGAAACCTACGATGAGTGGCAAGACCGATGAAAAAATGTAGAGAGTTCACCTACGGTTTTACAGGCGTTACTCGTCTGAGGGAACCTGTAGTTGCCAGGCGCAGCCGGGCATTATCCAAGAAAACAGAACACACAACGTAGAAGCACCCGAGTCAAGTTCTCCAGACCTAGTTTAGACACCATAGGTCATACAGATAGTTAAGCTCGAGGAAGACATTTGTATTTGCAATTCAGCCTTCAAAAAGTGCGAGTGTTGCCGGTTTAAAACACAACTTGAGCAGTTTCAGTCTCCGTGAATAGATGCTGACACATTGGGGTCAGGCAAAACAGCGGGTATCGACAGCATGAGCATCGTTCAGGCAACATGAATCACAAAGTCAAAACCAGTAAATAGCATCAAACGTTGTTTCAAGATAGCTGTTATAAGCAGAATTTGACAACACACTAGTCAAACACACGCACAGCTGGTGATGTATTCATAATGGCATACATATTCGTCACACTGTAGCACCAGCAGGCCTCGCTTGCAGTGTTTGAGAGCATAGCTCTTTCATCAGGAGCCAAAGAAATAGATTCGGTCTACATACTTTTTGTACTTACAGTTTATGACAGGTTACGTTAAGCGGTGTTGATGTGCACTTGTTGATAAGGCGCACGGTGGATAATCCAGATTTCCAGCGGTGAGGTTACCGACGATGCCGCCGCGTTGACGGAGCGTCGAGAGCACAACTCAGGCGAAAAAGTCACAAAATTCACTAAAATCACTGTTTCGCGTCTCAGTCGCACATCAAACTAGCATTGCCAGCCTCAGGGGTTGCCTGTGTACCACTGACACAGTCACAAATCTCCGGCAATAGCTCCACTATCGATGTACAGATTGCGAGTGTCGGAGCTCGTTGTCAGAGCGTCCTTCCTCGAGGGCGCCACGGCCGTGAAATATTCACGAAATTGTCATCGAAGAAACAAATCAAACTCACATATATCACAGGGGCACGATTTCCCTACTCCATAACAGTCAGGGCAACTTCCCACTTCACCTGTTATACTCAGAAGGGTAGCCACTACCTCAGAGCGAGGCACGTCTGCTCTGCTCGGCGGCCGCCAGTGGCCTCTGGGAGGGAGAAAGAGAGAGAGAGAGAGAGAGAGAGAGAGAGAGAGAGAGAGAGAGAATATACACATATGTGTGTGTGTGCGTGCGTGTATGTGTGTGAATGTATGTGTGTGTGCGTGCGTGCGTGCGTGCTTGCGTGCGTGCATCGAGACACCTTGGACAAAAAAAGCGCCTTTGACCGCACTGTATGTAGTATAGCAGTTACAGAGGGAGTCCATGTAGTGAAGAATCAACGTTTGCTTGTCATTGACAAGAAATGGAGCATGCACAAAACTTTCTGCTTTCTTTAACTAAGACTCTGCCCAATCATGTTGCTACCCTATCATCTCGACAATATCATTTATTGATATATACACGTCTGACATGATTCTGTTATCTTCCAGGAGTCTCTCTCTCTCTCTCTCTCTCTCTCTCTCTCTCTCGCTCTTTTCCTCTCTCACTCGTTTTCAGAACGTGGCTACATTGGCGAAATATATTCCTACACAATTTACGAATGTTGAGAATTTACATACAGTTTGTATACATAATTTATGTGTATGTGTGTATATGTACATACATTTTTTGAGGACAAAGGACTCAGAGTTCCTTCTTGTAGCTACAAATATGCAAATGATGTTCTAAATATTTATGTGTGGAGGGATGTCAGCTGGAGATGGCTCTGCAATAGAATGGTAAAGAAGTATGTATGTATGTGTGGTCTGAAATAGGTTCTTACAGATGTACGAGGGCGTATGGTCAGTGAAAGCTTTATAATTGAGGACGGCTTTTTGATAATGAGAGCAATATCAAAACTTTACCCTGTATAGTGAAAAGAAGTTAAATAGGTGTAGTTGACAATGTTGTACTTAAAACGATGCTGATCATTCTCCATACTTTTATCACTGCAGCAGTCCATAAGTGGTGATATAAATGCGTCAAAATTATTAGATAGATGTGTTTTGATATTCTGACAGATAAAAAGTAATAGTTTTGTTTCATTAATGATATGGATTGCGTGGATGTTTCAGCTGAGCTCATCATCTGCAGTTACCCGAATAGTGCGTGGGTGGGAAAATGATTCAACGGGGCACCATGCATGCTAATATTGACTTGATCTCCACGTAATGTTTCGTGCTTCTGCTGGGTTTCTATGAGCCTAGACGTTGTTTTGGGTTAATTTATTTTCATCTGAATTTCATGGCACCATGACTCGACTTTCATGAGGTCACATCGTAGTTTGTGCTTCAGTTCAGTTATGGCATCCGTACGTACACTCTGTGTGTGTATGTGCATGCATGTATGTGTCTGTGTGTGCGTGCGTGGGCGTGCGTGTGTGCGTGAGTGTGTGCGTTTGTGCGAGTGCGCGCGCGCGCGTGTGCGCAGTCAATAACATATACGTCGGCTTCTTAGCACCACACTTCTGCATGAATGTCATTCACAATATTTTAAACAGACGAGGTTTAAGCATGAAGCCTTGATGGACTCGATGTAACAAGTTTGACTTTTGACGGGTGGTAATCCACTCTAGATGCGCATATGATTATGATCATGCATATGATTATGTATGCGTTTGATTGGAAAGCAAGATGTAATGGAGAACGGTACGCTTAGAAAGGTATTAATAAAAATTGTCGCTAAATGTTGCCATCGTCCAAGCCTCTGTTTCACCTGTCCGCGAAACAGGTAAGTGCTCTCTGACAAGAACGAAGTTTTCTACAGCCAGACAGGAATCTGGTAAGTGATACTTTTTCTTCAATGTGTTCATGCACGTGACTGTTGAGGATTTTAATCAAGACGATAAGGAAGGATACTGTTCGATAGTTTGTTATTTTGTCTGTAGAGCTTTTCTCATGAATTCGTGATTCCGCTCCACGAAATGAGTGCCCTCGGTCGGTTTTGAGTAATTCAGCGTTTCTGCAAGGCGTTTGTGCTCTTCAGTATAGCAAAACACGTTTTAAATTGGATGATGGGTTGCAATTTACACGCAATCAACTCGTGCAACTTTGTTTTTCAAACAATTGATTTCCAAACAAAATCAAACAAATAAACCCCATGAAACATTTGTCAAATGATGACATTTTGGGTCAATTTAATATACTTATCATCTTACCACTCTCAATAAAATGCATCTAAAACCCATTCGTCCACCACCAGAAACAGTTCCCGAAATACCACCAGCAGAGGAGCCCCTCAGTATCAACACCAATCCACCAACCAAGGCTGAGATCATCAAAGCCATCAAGACCTTGAAGTACGGCAAGGCAGCAGGCCCTGACGGCATCCCCCCAGAAGCTCTCAAGGCAGATGCAGCAGCAGCAGCAGAGATGCTACACCCTCTCCTAGCGAAGATATGGGAGCAGGAGCAAGTGCCGGCCGACTGGAAGCTTGGGTACTTGGTAAAGCTTCCCAAGAAAGGTGACCTTTCCCAGTGCGGCAACTGGCGAGGTATCATGCTGCTGTCCATCCCCAGCAAGGTGCTTACCAGGATCATCCTAGAGAGACTGAGGGAGGCATTAGACGGGAGGCTTAGAGCAGAGCAGGCAGGGTTTAGGCAAGATCGATCATGTACAGACCATATCGCTACTCTGCGCATCATCATTGAGCAATCCATCGAATGGCAGTCTCCGCTGTACACAACTTTTGTGGACTTTGAAAAAGCATTCGACAGCGTCGACAGGGAAACCATCTGGAAGCTGATGCAGCACTATGGAATCCCGCAAAAGCTCATAAGCATCATCCAGCAGCTTTATGAGGACTCATCTTGCCAGATTATTCACAACGGGAAGCTGACTGACCCCTTCGCAGTGAAGACAGGAGTGAGACAGGGTTGTATGCTCTCGCCGATAATTTTCCTGATCGTCATAGACTGGATCATGAGAAGAACCACAGAGGGCAGCAGCACTGGCATCCAGTGGACCTTCACCAAACACCTAGAGGACCTGGATTTTGCGGACGACGTCGGCCTTCTGTCCCACAAACAGCAGCGTGCACAGTCCAAGCTAACCCGACTAGCGGAGGATTTTGTTTCGTTGTTAATAGGATCTAGAACATCTGTAACAGTGCATGAGGAAAAAAAAGAGAGGCTAAAATACGAAAAATGATAAAACGAGGTATTTCAGCCACAACACTATTTATCTGTTCATGCATTTTCTGGGGGGAAAAATTTGTTTTCACAGAGGAAATCTTTAAGTTTTTACAGTGACATAAATATCAGGAAAATGTCCACGTGACTTCGTGCGCCGATAGCTTTACTCAGCATTTTTCTCGAAAACTGTTTTTCGTAGTATAGCCTTGTTTCGCATGTGCGATCGCACTTGAGTTGCGTGCGTTCACGTCTGTTTCTTGCACTTGTTCACAGAAAACTATGCAGCTTTACTAGTTGAAGAGCCTGAACTGATAAAATACTCTCTGAAGCTATGAGCAACTGTTAGTGTCAGTTATGATATTGCTATCTGTAGCAATTTAGATACGTTTATCACTATCGGTATTTTGAGGTTGAACAGTTTTCTTACAGTCGCCGAGTCATGTGTATGTTGCATGATGGTTTTCAAAATTGTTCGGATTTACCCTTTTAATGGTGCATTTTATTTTATTCTGAACCATTTTTGCTCGCTGACCAACGAGATTTGAGAGATTCATTGGGTCGTTTTGTTTGTTTTCTCCACGAGAGCAACCATTGCTGACTTCTTTCCCAATACCGACGGTCCAGTAAGCACGTGTGTGTGCGTGCGTGCGTGCGCGTGCTCGAGCGAAATAAATGACAAAGCTTTATGCAACCATTGAGTGTATCTATTTGCTAGCTCCCGTGCCCTCAGCGATTATTGCTTTCGAATCTTTGAATGCATAGGCCTCCGTGTCTTTTCTATGAACCTAGGTCGCGATTTACACAAATAAACTCTCTGGTTACATACAAATCACTTCCGCGTCCTTTTCAATAGACCTTATTCACGCGGCGGCCATGTTAGTTTTAAAACGAGGCCGCACACGCTAACGCGGCGACCGCGCTACCTTCACAGTATTGCTGGAACGGCAATTTGACAAATGTTCCCGACTTTTCTCAAGGTGATGTGGAAAGATGGTCGAACGAAGGCAGAACAATAGCAAGAAGACAAAGTGACAAAGGCTATGAGAAGTGGATTGAAGGGTTTATCGACTACGATGCCATCAAAGGTTGGTACACAGTGACAAGTTCTTTCGCTTAGATTAGAACTGAGTGTTCGCGTTATTTTGTTTTTCTTGGTGTCGCTTTCAAATCTGTTCACAGTACTAGGCTGGCTGGTTTACTTAGATGTGATTTTTTTATGCGTGCTAACTGATAATTATTAGGTTTAGAGCTTGAATTTTCGATGATATTACACAAGTTCTTTTTCGCTTACTACTCGAGTGTTCGAACCAATGAACCGTGATCACGCGCTGACCTCATGACAAGCTGGCCAATGAGAGGC
>JAWQFJ010013370.1:50000-64865 GCA_034096865.1 Theodoxus fluviatilis | reverse complement strand
GAGTGTAGTGCCAGAGGTGGCGCAGGTGGGAAGTTCTAGCAAACAGCAAGAAGCTTCAGACTCATCCTCCTCCGTGTGGCATGGCAGGTTGCGTGGCACATCTGCACCAACACGTGAGGCCGAAAGTGATGTGATACATCCCTGATGGGGTGGCCACTGCCCATTGCTACGTTCAGCCTACAGAGAGAATGGATTAGATAATGATTCCCGGTCGACTGTGCAGATTGTATGCTGGAATGTCGAAGGACTGTCCTCGAAAATGTCGGAGACAGGATTTCTGGCATACATTCACAGTTTCGATGTGTGTTGTCTGACGGAGACATTTACTTCGTCAGACTTTGATTTCAGTATTCACTTTAATGACTATATAATTTTGCACTCCTCTGGTATAAAACTGTCTTCGCAAGGCAGAAGATCAGGAGAAGTAATGATGTTGGTGAAATAGATACTCGGATTTTATGCAACAAGCTTTGAAACTGATAGTGACACTATCCTGGCTCTCAGAATCTGCACCCTGTATTTAGAAGACACTATTCTATTGTGCATATACGTCCCTCTACTTGACTCGCCCTACTACAAAGGAAAAAATATATCTTCGTGCATCACAGTGCTGGATGACCTTATCCTGAAATTCCAGGAAAAATACCCGCGGTCAGCAATTGTGATGTGTGGAGATATGAACGCAAGAACTGCGTCCTGGGATCTTCACACAGAGGATGGTGAGAGTACAGAAGACTCTGGTGACTTTACGTCACCGTGTGTCTGCACTAATTTCAGATCCCCTCGAGTGTCACAGGACAAGAACGTGAACACTTTTGGGACAATGTTGAAGAGTTTTTGCAAAGTACATCATGCAACAATATTAAATGGATGCACTAACAGTGATAGGGAGGGCCGGTTCACCTACATATCCCCACATGGAGATAGCATTATTGACTATTGTATTGTGATAGCCGGCTATCTCCCTTTCACTATAGACATGCGTGTTGGCAACCGGGTAGAATCACATCACATGCCTGTCGAAATTGTACTGGGGCCTCCACCAGCTAGAGTACTGTGTGAAGAGTCCAGTAAACCTTGCGTAATACTTTGTTGGGACAGTAGCAAGGTGGAAGAGTTGAAACGTCAAACTGAGACAAAAGTTTTCGATGAACCGTTAGCGAAAGCATCGGCAGCTATCGATAGATCAATTGATGATGCCGTATTGCTGTTCACCCAGACTTTGAGTTTGAGTGCAGAATGCCTCAAAAAGGAAATCCAGGTTAAAAATCGTATTTCACAAAAACCAAGGTCCCCTTGGTTTGACAAAGAGTGCAGTAACAGTAGAAAGCTGGCGTTGTGTGCTCTTAAAAGGTTCAGGAAATGCAGATCTGTTGAAACCAAAGAACAATATATGCCTAATAGACGTCGATACAAAACTTTAATCAGAGAAAAGAAACGTAATCACTTCGTAGTAGTGCGTAATACTCTGATGAGCAGTTTGCAAAATTCTAGAGTGTTTTGGAGTACTGTTAAGTTGTCGACACGACGCTCAGTCCCTCTGGCAGAAATCAGTATTGAGTCATGGAAACACTATTTTGAAGCCATGTACCAGAGTATAAATAACAGCGTATGTGAGGAAACGGAAGGGGATGAAATAGTGTCTAATGATATGCTTGATGCTAAAATCAGCAGAGAAGAAGTAAAAAAATGTTATTTGTAGATTAAAAGCTTCGAAAGCCCCAGGGCTGGATGGTTTGCCCGGAGGATGTTACAAGATAGCTGGTGAAAAAGTAGTCCCATTTCTTACCGAATTGTTTAATAAGATCTATGAATCACATCATTTACCTGAGGCCTGGTCACGATCAATAACCATACCATTACACAAGAAGGGTGACGTACACAACATAGATAACTATAGAGGTATATCTTTGCTGTGTGCAATGAGTAAGATTTTCACAACCATACTTGCAAGTCGGTTGCGCGTGTGAATGGAGCGAGAAAACAAAGTGTGTCCAGAACAGGCTGGCTTCCGAACCAAGCATTCGACTATTGACCACATATTTACGTTATTCGCAATGATTTTGAAACATGTACATGGCGACAGACGTGGAAAACTGTGCGTCACTTTTGTTGACTACCGAAAAGCGTTTGATTCTGTTAACCGTGGCCAACTCTGGGAGGTTCTTAAAGGCGCTCAGCTTACGACCAAGTTTTTGATGATGTTAAAGGCCATGTACTGCAAAGTACAAGCATGCGTTCGTTGGGGACAGGATCTCTCTGATTACTTTGAATGCTCTTCTGGTGTAAAGCAAGGTGCAATTGAGAGTCCGTTAATTTTTTCTCTCTATATCAATGCAGTCGCAGATTATGTGAGGAGAAAAGGCAAACATGGGGTTCAGATGGTACCTGGCATGATGGAAGTGTTCCTTCTACTATTTGCTGATGATGTCGTCCTGATTTCAACCACACCCGTGGGCCTCCAAAATCAACTTGATAATCTCTTGCATATGTCCAAACTTCTTGAATTGAAGGTAAACACAGAGAAGACAAAACTTATGATGTTTAGAAAAGGAGGACATTTAGCCATTGGTGAAAATTGGTTTCTAGATGGGTCTCGTTTGGAGACAGTCAACCAATATAAATACCTAGGATTCTTGTTCACAACAAAATTATCCATAGATGCAACTTTAGATGATATAGCCACCAGAGGAAAGCAAAAAGGGGTACATGTGTTAAGAGCATTATGGAACTTGCGTTGCATGAAAACGAAAGTAATCACCAGCCTGTTTGATGCACAAGTCCAAGCAACACTTCTGTATGGTGCAGAACTATGGGGCCTTGAAAATCAGCTGAAAGTGGAGGGAACTCGTACGTTTGTTTGTAAAAGGTTTATGGGATTAGACTCGAGGACGCCCAACCACATGGTCTATGGAGATCTTGGACGCTTCCCAATCTCCATCAATAGCAGCGTCAGAGTTATCAAATACTGGTTAAAACTTTGTCGGATGAAAGTAGACAGACTTCCCAAACAAGCTTTTTTAATGCTTTTGAACTCTCGAATTAAGAAAGAACGAAGCTGGACAGAGACTGTAAAGCTTTGCCTTTGTCGGCTGGGGTTTGGGTTTGGGTGACGAAAAACGTTTTTTGGCACAACTTAAGCAGCGACTAAAAGATTGTTATCTCCAGGCCTGGAATGCAAAGAATATCAGCAGCAATCGATACACTTGGTATTCCTCCTTCAAGCATTCCTTAGGCCTTGAAGAGTATTTAAATATACTTGACATTAAAAAGTTCAGAGATGCCTTTATTCGCTTCAGGTTTGGAATAAATGATCTGAACAACAATAGAAGATACAAGGGTATGGTAGATACAAAGTGCCCATGTTGCGATGAATGTGAAACTGAGCAACCTTTTTTGTTGAAGTGTTCTATTTATAAGGAATTAAGGGTGAAATATCTAGACATATTCTTACCTCAGAAACTAAGCAGGAATGTGTGTCAATATTTGATGCAATGTAATGACGACAAAATGACTCGTTCATTGGCGATGTATATTTTTATGCCTTTAAGTTGAGAGAACAAAAGGTTAGAGAGTAGATGAGTATACTAAATTGTGATGGTTCTACAGGTACTTGAACACTTCTTGCTCATTGAAATGATTGTGGTTTCGGATATCATAGCTGAAGTAGAGTTGTTTATTGTATAATACTAACATTTCCTTGTAATGCAATGAGCCGATGGCCTCCAAATAAATCAAATCAAATCAAATCTCTCTCTGTCTCTCTCTCTCTTCTCTATCTCTCTCTCCCTTCCCCCTTCTTTCTCTTTCTCTCCCTCCCTCCCTCCTCTCCCTCCTCTCCCTCTGCCCCTCCCCCTCCCCCCTCCCTCCCTCTCTCTCTCTTTCTCCCTCCCTCCCTCCCTCCCCCCCCTCTCTCTCTCTCTCTCTCTCTCTCTCTCTCTCTCTCTCTCTCTCTCTCTCTCTCTCTCTCCCTTCCTCCCTCCTTCCCTCTCCCTCTCTCCCTCTCTCTCTCTCTCTCTCTCTCTCTCTCTCTCTCTCTCTCTCTCTCTCTCTCTCTCAGAAAAAGCAGCCTCTTCTGCATTGCTGAATCTTTCCTATGCGGCTTTACAGCTGGTTGTTGCGAGTATTATCTCCCCTGCGCTATATTTGGGACGACGTCACCATGAATGAGTCAAAGTGGAATTCCCCGTTCTGTTTGCGTCTTGCTATCAACAACCGAAACAGAAACTTGCGCTTTTCACTTACGTCACATTTCTAGGGAGCGACGGTATCTCCCGGCAGTCTCTCCCGACAGCTTTGCTCACTTCGCTCTTTTAAAAATAAAGCAATTAAAAAAGTTTATTCTCAGCTGCATGAATACTCGTCGTCGTTTTGGTCATGAAAGCACATGAGATGTTCTTTTACTCGTCTCTCTCTCTCTCTCTCGCGCGCGCGCAAGTGACTTCGGCGAGGACGGTCGTATTGTGACCAGCTCCGATGTGAAGGCTACCTCTAGCGGATGTAGTTGCTTCTGGACTCCTATTATGTGCCAAGACAGCTCTCTGTGAGTTTCTTTGCTTGTGTGCACCACTTTAAACTTTGAACTTTTGTGAATTGTTGCAATAGAATAGCACTGTCTGTCGGCGGAGCACACAGCGTGCAACTCGATGCATCCGTTCACTGCTGCTCTTGCCATTCTAGATGTAAGGCTATTGCAGCAACACAAGGCCTGCTGTGTACAAACTTTTAATTTGTCGTGCATTCGCGAATAACCCTCCTGACTATTTTTGTGCTACATTGTGTTTCTTTTGACTGGATTGTGTTGTAGAAACTGCACAGGTTCGCTCATGCAAGGGGAGAGGGACGTTATGTGAGGAAACTGACCCCCGCATCATTCCACGCGCTCGCCATATAAGCCAGCAAACTTGCACTCTCATTCCAGAGAGCATGCACGAGCACTTACCGTGATAAGTGTTCGTTGGTTTTTCGTTCACAGCGGTCCACACAAGTAGCCTTTTAACGTATATCAGTCAGGTCGGGTAGTCAGTCTGCCGGCTATCCCGCGGCTCCTGCCTATATAGCAGCGACTGACCTCCCGTGATGACCTCGTGGTCCAAGGAAGGTAACCCGAACAGCCTGTTAGAGTTTCAGTCCCTACCACACTTGATTGACAAGGACCTCGGATTAATCGTGAAGCCAGTTGCTGAACATTTACAGTGTTATTCTCGCGAAATGTGATGAAAACGTTGAGGAATTAATGTATATCTTCATTAAAGGATTTAGCCTACTTACTTTATATATTTAAAACAGGAAACATTGTGAAGAGAAACTTTGCCAGTGAGAACTACTCACATTTAAAATGGGTGTTGACTTGGAAGTGTACCGAGTGCGAATCGGTACTCACTATTGTCGAGTCCGTGAAGTGCGGGCAGGACCGTGCAAAACGAGAAACAGTGAAAATTGGAAGCCGCCAAATGAACGTATTTCGGAGCAACACTGGCTGTGCTCGATTTGTCCGCCTGAATCCGCCGGCGGGCGAGACGGGGCGCCGGCGGGTTTTTTGTTGCGCTCGATTTGTTCAGGTGACGTCACTGGTGGATCACTCGGCGACCGCCGGGTCCGCCCTCAGGTTTTCTGAGGCGAACGAAGATCCAAGATGGCGACGACCAGACTAGAGTTTATTTTGTGACTAGCCGCTTAGCGCCTAGGCACTGTGCAAAGCGCCAAAGCCACATACAAAGCCAAATTCTTCAGCCGCCATTTTGTTTTTCTCATTACGTAACCATTATAACAAAATAAAAATTCGTTCACAGATCTTCATCATTTGACTTTACCTACCCACACACCAAATTTCGGTCAAATCTTTGAGTTTTCGGCGGCCATCTTGTTTGTCTCACTTCCGGTTACCATGGCAACACCAATTTTTAATCCCACCATGACCTGACCCCGGCCCACACCTAACCCCATACCAAGTTTTAAGTTGATGGGAACTCCTGTGTCTCAGGCGGCTTCGCCGCCTTCGACACAGTCGTCCAAATTATTCAGCCGCCATTTTGTTTTTCTCATTACGTAACCATGACATCCAAAAACGTTTTTAACAGATCTTCATCATTCGACTTTACCTACCCACACACCAAATTTCGGTCAAATCGGAGCACTTTGAGTTTTCGGCAGCCATCTTGTTTGTGCCCACTTCCGGTTTCCCTGGCAACACCAATTTTTAATCCCACCATGACCTGACCCCGGCCTACACCTAACCCCATACCAAGTTTTAAGTCGATGGGAACTCCTGTGTCTCAGGCGGCTTCGCCGCCTTCGACACAGTCGTCCAAATTCTTCAGCCGCCATGTTGTTTTTCTCGTCACGTAACCATGGTAACTAAACAATTTGTTCACAGATCTTCATCATTCGACTGTACCTACCCACACACCAAATTTCGGTCAAATCGGAGCACTTTGAGTTTTCGGCGGCCATCTTGTTTGAGCCCACTTCCGGTTACCATGGCAACACCATTTTTTTAACCCCACTATGACCTGACCCCGGCCAACACCTAACCCCACACCAAGTTTCACCCACCCACACACTAAATTTCGGTCAAATTGGAGCACTTTGAGTTTTTGGCGGCCATCTTGTTTGTACCCACTTCCGGTTACCATGGCAACACCATTTTTTAACCCCACCATGACCTGACCCCGGCCCACACCTAACGCATACCAAGTTTTAAGTTGATGGGAACTCCTGTGTCTCAGGCGGCTTTGCCGCCTTCGACACAGTCGTCCAAATTCTTCAGCCGCCATCTTGTTTTTCTCGTCACGTAACCATGACAACCAAAAAATCTTTTCACAGATCTTCATCATTCGACTGTACCTACCTACACACCAAATTTCGGTCAAATCGGAGCACTTTGAGTTTTCGGCCGCCATCTTGTTTGTGCCCACTTCCGGTTACCATGGCGACACCATATTTTTAATCCCACGTTGACCTGACCCCGGTCCACACCTAACCCCATACCAAGTTTCAAGTCGATCGGAATAAAACTGTGGAAACGTATGAGTGTCACACAGACAGACACACAGACACACACACACAGCGAAAATATTTATAGAGACTAGCCGCTTCACGGCCAGGCAATGCGCAAAGCGTCAAAGCCACATACAAAGCCAAATTCGTCAGCCGCCATTTTGTTTTTCTAATTACGTAACCATAACCAAAAATGTGTTCACATATCTTCATCATTTGACTTTAACTACACATACACCAAATTTCAGTCAAATCGGAGCACTTTGAGTTTTCGGCGGCCATCTTGTTTGTGCCCACTTCCGGTTACCATGGCGACACCTTTTTTTTTACCCCATCATGACCTGACCCCGGTCCACATTTAACTCCATTCCAAGTTTTAAGTCGATGGGAACTCCTGTGTCTCAGGCGGCTTCGCCGCCTTCGACACAGTCGTCCATTGTTTCCTCAGCCGCCATTTTGTGTTTCTCGTGACGTAACCACGACAAACAAAAAAATTGTTCACAGATCTTCATCATCTGACTTTACCTACCCGCACACCAAATTTCGGTCAAATCGGAGCACTTTGAGTTTTTGGCGGCCATCTTGTTTGTGCCCACTTCCGGTTACCATGGCAACAACATTTTTTTAACCCCATGTTGACCTGACCCCGGTCCACACCTAACCCCATTCCAAGTTTCAAGTCGACGGGAACTCCTGTGTCTCAGGCGGCTTCGCCGCCTTCGACACAGTCTTCCATTGTTTACTGAGCCGCCATTTTGTTTTTCTCGTGACGTAACCATGGTAACCGAAAAATTTGTTCACAGATCTTCATCATCTGACATTACCAACCAGAACACCAAATTTCGGTCAAATCGGAGCACTTTGAGTTTTCGGCGGCCATCTTGTTTGTGCCCACTTCCGGTTACCATGGCAACGCCATTTTTTTTTACCCCACCATGAACTGACCCTGGCCCACATCTAACTAACCCCATTCAAAGTTTCAAGTCGACGGGAACTCCTGTGTCTCAGGCGGCTTCGCCGCCTTCGACACAGTCGTCCATTGTTTCCTCAGCCGCCATTTTGTTTTTCTCGTGACGTAACCATGACAACCAACTTTTTTTTTCACAGATCTTCATCATCTGACTCTACCTACCCACACAGCAAATTTCGGTTATATCGGAGCACTTTGAGTTTTCGGCGGCCATCTTGTTTGTGCCCACTTCCGGTTACCATGGCAACGCCATTTTTTTAACCCCACGTTGACCTGACCCCGGTCCACACCTAACCCCATACCAAGTTTCAAGTTGATCGGAATAAAACTGTGGAAACGTATGAGTGTCACACAGACAGACACACACACACACACACACAGACAGCGAAAATATATATACAGATGCTTCGACACTGAAAATATTCGATAATTCGTTCTCCGCTGACTCATGTGTGCCTTAATTTGTCACCTCGCTGCAATCTCTGCTGGATAATTGAAGTAGATTACGATTTTTTTTTTCTTTATTGTGTGCACGATGTGTGGTTGACGGTGAGAAATCCTGCATTAAGTTCGAATTGACAATTCTATCGCAAAGGGACGTAACTCTATATTCTGACCTCCCTTGGCGTAAAGGAAAATCGCTCGAGTGCGCCGTCTTAGTGTATATAGGGTCTTTGACTGCAGTAGGCTCAGGAGTCACTTATCAGGACATAGGTAGTGGTAATGAAAATGTTCAATTTACACAATAACCTCAAACCTTACCATAAACCAAGAAGACAGCACATTTAGTCATCATCGCTACCGCTGTCTATAGTAACTTGCAAACACCACAATTGTGCCGCCATGTTGATCAGCCGAAAGCGCTCGATTTACACGAAAGCTGTCGAATCGCCGCTCACGTCACGGGGACTGCCGGTCAAGTGGCAGCAGACCGCCGCGGCCGGATTCCGGCGGTTAAATCAAGCGCAGCCTGTGTGAACCACGGACGGGCGTTCCCTCGTCACTTGGCAGGGCCAGGACAGTTACTTGTTGTATGGCCCTGTACGTGTTGGTGCTCTCAGCGTGCGTTTTAAAGTCGCGGCTCCCTGACAATAACCTCCATGATTTGTCAGCGCGGATGTTACTGGCAGGTGATATTTCTATAAATCCTGGTCCTGGTTGTGGAGACAACTTCCACTTCCAACCCATGTGCGCACCTCCTGGCTGGGACACTGAAACAACAGTGCATAAGGAGCTAGATAGCTTGTACGACCAGCTTAGGCACGCACATTATCTTTCAACGTGGGCCTTAGGACTTGTGCAAGGAATGCGGTCAACGATACATGAAAACGAGAGACAATGGAAGGCCCACTGCAACAGTCTGGAAAGACAGATTGGCGTCTTGCAGCATGATACTTTCGCGCTGAGAAACCAAATGAACTTTATGCAGTGGGAGGTCCAACGATTAATCCCCAATGCCAGGATGCACGAACCAAGACACCTCCCACAAAACGCTAGTACCCCTGGTAGTGACAACCCTGAAGGCGGAGGGCACTATGTTGATTATCGGAAAGGCAGGACTGACCGTAGGGTGCAGAACAAAGACTTACATACCAGCCGGAGACGGGCTGGTAGGGGACAGAGAACTCTTGTGGAGGTGCCCTTAACTGGTGATTTTACTCAGAGTAAGCATGGAGATGCATTCGACACAGGAGCCAACGTCGAACACGACCCAAGTCCGACTGGCGATACCAGGTGTTTATGGCAGATGGAGGCTCCATCAACTGCTCCCGAGACTTCTAGGGCTCCCAATTTTCTGAACTCAAGATCGTCCGACCCACTTCCAGTGCTTGACCACAGCTCGCTCGATGATTGTGCCCTGTCGACTCCAGTGTGCTCTGCACGAACGGACAGTGGAAGCAGCAACCCAACGGACGCGCATGTGCGTGTGCATGTCTCCCAGCATAAGAGATCCAGAACCGCTGGCAACAGGACGCAGAGCACAATGCTTCAGTGGCTCAACAGGGCCAGAAAGTACGCAGGCTCCAATGATGAAGGAGGGGCACCGCTCAACGGAGACGCTGCCCCAGCGAAGAGAGGGTTAACCGAGCGGCAGTGATGGGACCTGTGGAGGGAGCGTCTTCCGTCGATTCCACGAATACGAACACAGATCCTGGTCCGGCGACCAATGACTGTGTTCGGCTACAGACGGGTTGTGGCGAGATCACCCTTCCCCCTTGGATTAAGTTGTTTATCCGTTGCCATGACTAACCCGTGTGTGTATTGAGAGTTAGTGTGGCCTGCAAGCCGTAGCAGATCAATGTGTATAGAGAGTTAGTATGGTCCGCCAGCCGTAGCAAATTAGATGGACGATCCGTGCCTGTGTGTGTGGGAAGTCCTGTGACTGGTTGCGGCAGAGACTGCACTGGAGACATTGCGAGGAAAGACCTCGATTTATATAGGGGCCCTGTGACTGGACAGTGGCAGTGTGGGGGTGTGGCCTGAGTGTTTCCATTGGTTGGGAAGTGACTGTCTTCGAAGACGACCGCGCGAGAGTTATATACGTCTCTGCAGACCAGCGCCCAGGGCGGGAAAGATAACACCTTCAAAGAACGACAGCCGCGCCAAGAATTGCATCATCCCAACCGCCCCAAGATTTACGTCATTCCTCGTCCCCGGGTGAAGATACGAAGTTTGCCGTGCCCGTCTCCAGGGCGAAGATACGAGATTCCTCAGCCGTCCTTTGTGAAAGAATACAGATGCTTTGAGAAAGAAAAGGCGGATGCCTTTGTGAGAAAGTATGCTATGCTTGTGAAAGAATACAAATGCTACCCCCTTTTCCCCTCCCCCCTCTCTTCCCGCCAGCGCCTCCAGAACCACTACGACAAAGATCCCGAGGGCAGGAGCCCTCGTGAGTGCTATTCGACGTGTTTTCGAACCACGGTCAACACGCAGTAGGGCGCGTTCACGCGCAACAGCAGAAATAGACTTGAGAGGACAAGCTATCCACTTCAGAGCAGATAAGTTATTATATTGATTGGCTGGTGGGCCATTTTCTTAGATGATGATGAGTATTATTATTTTTCTTCATGATTGTCATTCATGATCACCATTGGCATAGAAATTAAAGTGAATTGATATTTGACCTACGTCCTCACCGTCTTTCTGTCTCGTTCGCGTCAGATGGAAAAATTGCGTGAGAAAGTGTTGCAAGTGGACCGAGAGTGTTCCCCTAGACCTTTGCCCTTCCTATGAAGCATTTTAAGACGAGCAGGTCCGGCTTGTAACATGGGTGTGTGGAATGGCAGGCTGCGGAGTCCGGGGGATGCACGGAGCTCAGTACAGGAGTGGCTGAGAACTGAGGAGACTGCCTCAGTCTCCACCTGCTGTGAAGGGAGCGACGTGGCGGATGCCCTAAAGCCAGGGGTGAGTGACATCACCGCTAACTGTGTCTGTTTGCGGTGGTAGCGTACCTGTTGAAGTAGCCTGTGGTGACTCGCAGATACAGCGGGGGATGTGGAACGGCAGATTAAGGAGTGTAGTGAAGACCTGCCCATCCCGCAGTGTTGCCACAGACTTCTTTGAGGATTCTTCAGAGCTCTCCTGACGTCCCCGCCGACGGCCTGTCTTACCATGTGGTGCAGACAGGCAACAACGCAGAGGTACACAAGCTACTAGTGATTTTAACGGAACACCATTTTTTCTGGAATTTAAGATATTGTGCTACAACATCGAAGGATTATCATCAAGATTTAATGAATCAGGTTTTTAAAACTACGTTACCCCGTTTGATGTGTGCTGGTTTGTAGAAACATTTACAGCAGAAAACTTCGATTTTGCTATACTCTTTGATGATTATTTTGTCTTCCACTCTCCAGCTATCAAACTTGCTCACCATGGCAGGAGATCTGGAGGTGCTTTGATTTTGTTGAAAGAGCCTACCATACGAAGTATCAGAACTGAAATGTTCCCACGACAGTATGATAATTTCGAGATTTAAGAGTGGCAATAGGGACCTGATCATAATTTGTGTGTACATTCCTCCAAGAGATTCTCCTTACTACAAAGATAAAACATTTACATGCAATATGGTCTTGCTTGAAGATTAGCTCTTACGAATACAAGAACTTTTCCCCAGTGCATCAGTGTTAATATGTGGTGACCTGAACGCCCGAACTGGCTGCTGGAATGTGCACAGTGACTCGGAGGATGAAGATGATGGGTGGGTCCCGGACAATGGCTTATGTTCAGAGATAACTAACACCTGCCAATCCCAGGACTCCAGCACGAATGAGTTTGGACGAGTTCTGATTGATATGTGTAAAGTACATCATCTGTGTATTTTAAATGGAAGTGTCTGGCGACAAAATAGGCCGTCTTACGTACCTTTCCCAGCACGGGGACAGTGTCATTGACTATGGTTTAATATGTACGAGTAAATTTAACCTTGCGCTTGATTTTAGAGTACGACAGATTTTTTCTAGCCACATGCCTCTTGAGATTGGTATTGAAACGAAAGTGTACCATCGGAATCAGTCAACCTTTTTGGGGGAGAAGATATATAAATTTACATGGGATGCCGAAAAAACTGAAGCAGTAAAAACTTATATAACGACTCCTGAATTTAGGGCATATATTAGCAAAGCTCGCCAATTGTTAAATGTTGACATCGATGATGCCTTTGATTTTCTGAGGCAGCTTATGTTATCTAATGCTCATTGTATGTACCGTACAATCAGAGTAGGATCGTCCACGGTAAAAAGCTCATCAAAATGGTTTAACATCGAATGTAAATGTGCCAAACAAAATGCCAAAGAAGCACTACATATTTTTCAAAAGTCCCAAGCTGATACAGATAAAAGGGCTTTCCATGTAAGGCAAAGCTATTTGTGTGGGCCGCTGGGAACTGGGTTGATCCCGCTGAACCGAGAATTTTCCATGAGCAGAACTGGCACTGCGCATGCTCCAGCACCCTCCAAGACCAACCGCGTTATCACTCCGTCTTCAAGGGAGGGACAGACCACACGCCTTTCCCCTCTGGCGAGTACACAACCTTTTCATTTCAATATTGCTCACTTTTCCTGGGCCCATTTTTCTTGTGCCTACTTTTCTTCGAGGGTGTCACGCCACTATTGAGGTAGGTGCGCTCATTTTCCCCATTATTTGTAATGTTTACCTTGCTGTGGATTTCGTGATTTTCGCGAATTTTGTGTCGCTCCTCGTTTCTCATTCCATTGATTCCTGTCCCTCTCATCCCTTTGCCTGACTGCCTTGACCTACCCATGCGGCACCACCCGCCCACTGCTTGGGCTGTATCACCCCCGCCTTTGGTTTTATTTTCATTTTCTTAACTCCTCATATGGCCAAACCAGCCCTCACCTCTTTTCCCAGTCCAAACTTCTGTTGTTTGGCAGTCTCTACCACTCCATTGGTTTTCTCTTCAGTTTCCTGCATTCCTCATGTAGCGACATCCACCCACACTCCTCTCACCCCCTTTTTGTGAATTGGCAGTCATCCCTTCTTTGCCCAGGACTTCAACTCCTGGCGTTTTTTCCCACTTAGACTGCTGTCCCATCTTCTTTGCTACCACCATCAGTCCAATTTTTGCGCTCACGTACACAGTTCTGTGGTCAAAACATCTCGCCTTCCGCCTCTCGGACCTCTGGGCTGCTGTCTCTCTGTATGTGGGTTACTGGATACTCGGTCCCAGGGTTGCTCTTCGGGCGATATGTCTCTGCTCTCCTCCTCTGACACAGTGTTGCTTGCGTTTGTGCCCTACCACCCACACTTTGCTGACTGTTTTCGGTCCTGTTTGGGAGCTCGACTGCAGGGGACTGTATTTTCTGTTACTAGGGAGCCCTCCTACCCTATCACCAAAGATGCTATATACACTAAGATGACTCACTCCGATACTTTGAGCGAGGTTTCTTTAAAAGTTACCTCCCCCTATGGGATTGCTACTTCTGAGCGCTGTGTTGACAACATTGCATGTGTGAGTGCGTGTGGTGTGTGAAAGGAATAAAATTTGGTGTGAATTAGAATGTACAAGGTATGTACAGGTATCCTGGATGTTTGTTGAAACGATGCATTTTTATTTTATTACCCTTTTGCGTTCAGACGGTAAATTTCGGTATATGTAGCAGGATAGTCTCTCTCTCTCTCTCTCTCTCTCTCTCTCTCTCTCTCTCTCTCTCTCTCTCCCTCCCTCTCTCTCTCTCTCTCTCTCTCTCTCCCTCCCTCCCTCTCTCTCTCTCTCTATCTATCTCTCTCTCTCTCTCCCTCCCTCCCTCTCTCTCTCTCTCTCTCTCTCTCTCCCTCCCTCCCTCTCTCTCTCTCTCTATCTATCTCGCTCTCTTTCTCTCTCTCTCTCTCTCTCTCTCTCTCTCTCTCTCTCCCTCCCTCCCTCTCTCTCTCTCTCTCTCTCTCTCTCTCCCTCCCTCCCTCTCTCTCTCTCTCTCTCTCTCTCCCTCCCTCTCTCTCTCTCTCTCTATCTATCTCGCTCTCTTTCTCTCTCTCTCTCTCTCTCTCTCTCTCTCTCTCCCTCCCTCCCCCTCTCACTCCCTCCCTCCCCCTCTCACTCCCTCCCTCCCCTTCTCCCTCCCCTTCTCCCTCCCCTTCTCCCTCCCCTTCCCTCTCTCCCTCCCCCTCTCCCTCCCCCCCCTCCCCCTCCCTCCCCCTCTCCCTCCTCCTCCTCCTCCTCCTCCTCCTCCTCCTCCTCCTCCTCCTCCTCCTCCTCCTCCTCCTCCTCCTCCTCCTCCTCCTCCTCCTTCTTCCCCCTCCCCCCCCCTCCTCCTCCTCCCCTCCCCCCTCCTCCTTCTCCTCCTGTAGTCAAATGAATAGCTTGTCATGAAGGAATAGTATATATGTGCACCAGTGCAACACCATAATAGTTGTTGTTGTGGCGTCTCCGCTTCGTT
>JAWQFJ010013370.1:32500-37500 GCA_034096865.1 Theodoxus fluviatilis | reverse complement strand
CCACTGCGGCACCAAGGTCAGTCATTGCGCATGCGTGAAGGTTTTTTTTCTGTACATGTACGAGTCTTGTAAAGTGGTCACAGACATATGAACAAGACTAGTCAAAAATACTGACTGGCTGAAAGATTAAAAGAAAAGCCGAAAATCGAGGTGTTTTATCATTGCTTTTGCTGTGGTTTTTTGTTTTGTTTTTGTTTTTACCGCTGGTGGTGGTGTAATCTTTGATCTTTCTCAGTAGAGAAGACTGAAAAGCTAAAAAGCACACTAAACTTTGTCGCTTCTTTCCCAACAGTCAATGTAGACTTGACAATGCCTAGCAGTAGGCCTATATGCTGGCTTATAATCTTATTGAAGGTTTTAAATGTAGAAAGGTTTGTGCCTGGTAGCAAAGATTATAGGTTACACAAAGATAGCTCATGCCGAGCTTTTGCTCTTCAAAGTTACAAGACGCTGCACCTAGCGGCGAGAGTAGGGGTGAATCAAGGAAAGTGTACTCACACCGCTTAGTGACAAGACGGCGAATAAAGCTGCCTGCTGATTGGAGGATTCTATTCAGGGAACCAATCAGAGGACTGCTTTCGTGTAGATATGGCGTAGATGTCTACGCTTTAGACAACTCAATGGCGGCAGCTCTCTCCAGTTCGCGCAGAAAAAGCTATATTTTGAGATACTAGAAACCCATCCGAAGAAAATGTAAGCCATGAACAGCATTAATTTATCAAAGCTGTATGTTGAATGCATCAAAAGGTATTGAAAGGTCCTACTTTTTTACAATCGAAATGCAGGTCACAGGGCAACGCTTGATCGTAAATCTAATTCTTTGCGGAAGTAGGAGAAGTGTTCACCACTCGAAGTCGAGCGGACGCGTTTCTTTGGAGCTCTGTTGTAGCGAAGATTTTCCACGGCATTCAGTCTAATTTCTTCGCGTGGGTGTATAAACCAAACAGACCTGGAAAGAGGTATCTACGGTAGTTTTTTTTTATATATATATTTATTTGATTTAGAGTCTTTTTTGGGAACTTTCTTCCCTCGGGATAAGCGACACAGAGAGAGGTTGGGAGCGAGTGGCAGCTCAGACATGTCGTCCAGGGACGATAAACAAGCAGCGTGTGTGGAACCCGTGTTCCTCGTGTGTGCTCAGCTGCCCGCCAACGATCAGAAGACTTTTACAACGTCCGAAATTTGTGCAGCTGCAGAAAATGTGTGTGGGTACGATTCCATGCTTGGGGCGCAACGCATTGGAGGCCTGTGGAGACTGTATCCGACTAAGCGCGAACACAGAGACAAAATTCTCGTGCAAGGCCTCATCCTGCGAGGTATACGTGTCAACGCGCGTGATCGAAACCCGTACACTATCACAACAGTCGACGGTGCAATCAGGGAAAAGCAAACGACCAAGGTCATCGTCGGGAATGTACCACTTTCGTTTGACGACGAGGAAATCGTCAAAGCACTGAAATCCATCGGGTGCGAATTGCGATCACGTATGTTTGACGAGCGAGACAGAGATGATCGCGGCAAACTCACGCGATGGAGGACTGGCCGCAGGTTTGTGTATGTTACCATGCCAAGCAAACCACTGCCGAAACAGTTGGTAATTGGCCCATTCAAGGCAACGGTCTACCATCGCGAGCAGAAGCAAGCTGCTGCTGCAGAGGCATCGTGCAGCAAATGTTTCAGAAAAGGCCACTTTTTCTCCACCTGCCCGTATCCAATCAAGTGTCGACAGTGCTACAAAGATGGACACAAGGCAGGAGATATGGAATGCACCCTTACTCCCGAGATGCAGGAAGACAACCCTCAGGACGAAGTGAGAGAAGAAGAAACTGCAAGACCAGCCTGGATGATGAAGCCATCATCAACCCCCCGCAGAGGAAGATCGAAAGTCCGCAAGCGCCACGACGGAACAGGAAGTGACGCTATCAGGCGAGAGGGATCGTCGGCGAAGCGACGTCGCCCTGAGTCCGGGAACAGCCTCCCAAACACCAAGGATCCAGCAGCCAGCCTCATCGACACAGATCCTTCGGTAACGTAGCGGTGAGTGGGAATCGTCTGTCTCCACATACTCTGACCCATGCTTTCTCCTCGGACTTTGAATAGAAACTAGGCTTGTCCCATGAATCCTGTTAAGATTCTAACTGTGAATGCCAGAGGGCTAAAAAATCGTTTCAAAAGACTCTCTTTGTTTAATGAAATAAGAACACTAAAGTGCGACATTGTGTGCCTACAAGAGACCCATGTTACACCGAGCGACTCTCAACAGTGGGAAAAGGAATGGGGGGGTCAGCTCGTGTATGTGCAGGGAACAGGCAACAGCAGAGGTGAGATGATCTTATTTGCTAAAAACACCCCCCTTGCTGTTGAGGTTATTCATAAAGAAGACAGAATTATTATTCTTTCAGTAAAGTCAGAAGAAATCAATTGTATCATTTGCAATGTTTACGCTCCAAATAAGGAAAGAGAAAAGATACGTTTCTTTAGTAAGCTTTCACAGCTCCTAACAAAATACGACTGCAACCGCCTTATTCTCTTGGGGGACTTCAATACAGTAATGGATAATGAACTTGATATTGTTTCGGGGAAACCACATTGTTCCCGGGAAGTGAATGCTCTTCGTCATTTAGTGAATGAGATGATGTTAACTGATGTGTGGAGACTTCGTCATGAGACTGAGAAGAGTTACACCTGGAGTCGTGTTAGTCCTTTCATTGCAAGACGTCTGGACTACTGTTTTGTGAGTGAAGCACTGGTTGAAAAATGTGTAGCTTGTGAAATTACAACTCTTCCTAATACCGATCATCGAGGAGTCCTACTAGACATACGAAAACCAGGGTTTACCAGAGGCCCGGGTACATGGAAATTTAATAATATGTTATTGAAGGACCCAATACTTGTCGGTGGTATTAACCGGATAATTGATGAGGGGATACGAAATACACAGTATGACAAACAGAGCGACAAATGGGAGATGTTAAAAATAAATATTAAAGAATACTGCATCGTCTATAGTCAACATTGGGCGCAACGCAGAAGAAATGACATTAGTGGTATGAGAAATAGATTGGATAACATAGAACAAGAATTGGCAAATGATTGCAATCCTGAGTTAGTAAAGGAAATGACCAAGATTAAGCAAGAATTCGAATTGTTGTCAATTACTAAAGCAAAAGGAGCACAAACTCGTGCGAGAATTAAATGGATTGAAGAGGGTGAAAAAAATACGAAATATTTCCTGAACTTAGAAAGCAGTAGAAAGAGAAAGAATGTCATTGGTCATTTAAAGGTGGCAAATGACAAAATCATCTCAAACCAACGGAAAATAATGAAGGAACTAGTAAATTACTATAGTAGGCTGTATAATCAAACCACTATGGTGAAAAAAGAAAATATTAAGGATGCTATTAACAACTTTCTGGGGGAGTCAGATTTTGCAAAACTAGACGAAAACGAAAGAATCCTTTGCGAAGGTGGCATCACGACAGATGAAGCAGGCACTGCCACCAAATCTTTGAAAAATGGAACATCGCCAGGTAGCGATGGTTTAACAACTGAGTTCATAAAATTTTTCTGGAACAAACTGAAACAAATACTTACAGACACTTATAATGAGGCATTCGTGAAGGGGGAACTTCCATACACCCAAAGGCAGGGCATTATCACTCTATTACACAAAAGTTCAGATCTCCCCCGGGATGAACTGGACAACTGGCGTCCAGTAACACTTCTGAACACTGACTATAAGATATTAGCTAAAATTCTGGCTCAGCGGATGGGTAGAGTCATTGACAAATTAATCAGTCCTGAACAAGTAGGGTATCTAAAGGGAAGGAATATAGCAACTGCACTAAGAACTATAGAGGATGTAATAGAATATGTACAAACCAAGGAGGAATCGGGATACCTACTGTCCTTGGACTTCTCGAAGGCCTTTGATTCGGTGTCAAAGAACTTGCTCCAGGAGGCATTGGACACATTTGGGTTTGGCCCGGATTTTCAAAAATGGGTATCGGTGCTAATATCAAATTCTGTCAGTAGTATTAACCAAGGGGGATGGATATCGGAGCCATTTCAGGTGACATGTGGCATTAGACAGGGATGCCCTTTCTCCCCTCTAAGCTACATCCTTGCATCGGAAATCCTGGCAATAAAAATAAGAAGCAGCAACGTGCAGGGAATCGAAGTACCTTCGAATCAAGGAGGGAAAGTGACAATCAAAAGCCAACAGTATGCAGATGACATCACTTTATGTGTGAGGACAGGTCACGACATTAAAAATGTTTTCCAAGTTCTGGAAGACTTTTCAAAGTTCTCTGGCCTTCGTTTAAACAAAGGCAAAACAAAAGTAATGGCACTAGGCGTGCAAAATGAGGAAAGACTGAGCGTCAACTGTGTGACAGAGATCAAAATCCTTGGGGTTTACTTTTCTAGTACCAGAAGAGCCGTAGACATAGACAAAAACTGGACAAAAAGGCTACAGAATGTACAGAAATGTATAAAACAGTGGGAAAAAAGAGACCTAAGTATACGAGGAAAAGTGTTAATCGTTAAGTCTCTGTTAGTAAGCCAGTTCATCTTTATGATGCAGTCTATAGGCTTACATGAGAAAGTGATTAAAGAACTAAATACAATTTTCTATCGTTTTATCTGGAAAAGACGCACTAACAATGCGAAAGCTTTTGAGAAGGTAAAGAGAGCCGTAATGGAGGCAGACTTCTCCAAGGGTGGTTTGAAGGTGTTGAATGTGATGGACATGCAGAAGACGTTCTATCTACAATGGGTTCCGAAAATTTTGTCGGCAGTAGATGAACAGTGGGCCCAAATTCCCTTTTGGTACCTCTCCCAAACTACTCAAGGATGCGGTATATTCAATGTGAATACGAAGCCTTCGAATATCAAGTGTCTGAAAAAAATCAGGAGTCGCTTCTGGAGGGAAGTAGTAATAACGTGGCTGACACTTAAAAAAGTGGTGACACTCGCTGAGGTGAAAAATGAAGATATTT
>JAWQFJ010013370.1:17500-20000 GCA_034096865.1 Theodoxus fluviatilis | reverse complement strand
TCAATCTACACCTTCACGTCCTCTTTTTTCACAAGGATCACTTGGAGGTGTAGGCATCTGGGTTAAACTTTCGCATGTGGGCCACACTAGTGGACTGGTCCGAGGAGAGGGGTGTGGGCAAGACAGAGAAGATGACGTAACACACAAGCTGACGGGCCACAGCATCTGACTGACCTTGTTGTTATATTGGCATTTTCGAGGAAAAATGCCCATGTAAAAACGCAACCAGTCAGATCATGTGGCCCGTCAGCTTGTGTGTTACGTCATCTTCTCTGTCTTGCCCACACCCCTCTCCTCGGACCAGTCCACTAATATGGCCCGCCTGCGGAAGTCTAACCGGAATCTGCACATTTCTATGCGATCCTGACACGACCATAAAGTACAGATGACAGACGGAAGAGAGACACAACTTATGTATGTGTGTCAGGTGAGAACGGAACCTGCGACTTCCTGGTGTACCTCCACGTGCTCTGACTATTGAGCTACTCAAGTTCTTGGCAAATTTCCATATTTGTGTTGTTGTTGTTGTTGTTGTTGTTGTTGTTGTTGTTGTGTGTGTGTATGATTGTGTGTGTGTGTGTGTGTGTGTGTGTGTGTGTGTGCGTGAGTGTGTGTGTATGTGTGTATATAGGTGTTTTTGTGTGTGTATGTGTATGTGTGTGTTTGTGTGTGTGTGTGAGTGTGTGAGTGAGTGTGTGAGTGTGAGTGTATATGTGTGTGAGTGCATATGTGTATATATATGTGTGTATGTGTGTATGTGAGTGTATATGTGTATATGTATGTGTGTATGTGTGTATGTGTATGTGTATATGTGTGTGTACGTGTGTGTATGTATGTGTGTGTATGTGAGTGTATGTGTGTGTATATGTGTGTGTATGTGTGTGTGAGTGTATATGTGTATATTTATGTGTATGTGTGTGTGTGTGTGTGTCTCAGTGTAAACGTGTCAGGAAATTCCAGTCACACCACAAGCTGATACATTTGGAATAGTGTCTGAATGCAGGACATCCCCTGTTCCATAATTCGTCACCCCAGGAAAATACATATTATTCATCATTAATTCATTCATCCATGAATTCGTTCTTTCCTTTATTTATCTCATTTCTTCATTCATTCATTCCACGCAGACGACGTGTTCGCTGTGGAGAACTGCACCATCATCATGAGACCGTCGGACTGGGACGCGACCAAGAACCAGGCCAAGGTCAGCATGGCGTTGACTTCCAGCGTGGACCCCGTGCAGAAGCAGACTCGTCACCACAGAATGGACTTTCTGGTGGGCTACCACACGCTGCTCAGCACCCGCGGCATGGAGACTTTCAGCGGGTTCAAGTTCGCCCCCGTCTCTGTAAGCACACACGGCCAGAGTCTATGGGTCTCACATGCACACGTCCAAACGAAGAAGTTACGTGCGCGTCGCACACCTATGTGTAATAACCTGTGCTTTGGGGGTGAGAAGATAGCCACCACGTCCTCCTACGCGATCGGTTTAACGAGAATGACATGGGAAATTGGAACTTGACTGTTCATACTCTAACCAGTTCTGGGAATGTTCGTGCTTGATTGTTTCACGTGGCACTCAAAGACATAGGCCGTATAACCCCAGTCATGATGGATGGTTGAGGAAGCTCCTTTTAGGATGATTGTATCTTTTTGGCACGTCATAGACGTTGAACCAACACTCTCACAGTCACACAGAGGGGAAGGTGCATCATAGACATTGAACCAACACCAGTCACACAGAGGGGAAGGTCCGTCATAGACATTGAACAAACACTCTCACAGTCACACAGAGGGGAAGGCGCATCATATACATTGAACACTCTCACAGTCACACAGAGGGGAAGGTCCGTCATAGACATTGAACAAACACTCTCACAGTCACACAGAGGGGAAGGCGCATCATATACATTGAACACTCTCACAGTCACACAGAGGGGAAGGTCCGTCATAGACATTGAACAAACACTCTCACAGTCACACAGAGGGGAAAGCACGTCATAGACATTGAACAAACACTCTCACAGTCACACAGAAGGGAAGGCACGTCATAGACATTGAACAAACACTCTCACAGTCACACAGAGGAGAAGGCACATCATAGACATTGAACCAACACTCTCACCGTTACACAGAGGGGAAAGCACGTCATAGACATTGAACAAACACTCTCGCAGTCACACAGAGGGGAAGGTGCATCATAGACATTGAACAAACACTCTCACAGTCACACAGAGGGGAAGGCACGTCATAGACATTGAACAAACACTCTCACATTCACACAGAGGGGAAGGCACGTCATATACATTGAACAAACACTCTCACAGTCACACAGAGGGGAAGGTGCATCATAGACATTGAACAAACACTCTCACAGTACCACACAGGGGAAGGCACGTCATATACATTGAACCAACACTCTCACAGTCACACAGAGGGGAAGGCACGTCATAGACATTGAAAAACACTCTCACAGTCACACAGAGGGGAAGGCACATCA
>JAWQFJ010013370.1:0-12500 GCA_034096865.1 Theodoxus fluviatilis | reverse complement strand
AACTGAACAGATAACAAAATATCCATTGGAATGACGGTCCAAAGATTATTTGATAGTGTTGCCAGCAAAACAGAAAATACGACCACTTCTGATCTATCAGTTGTCTGTTATTTTGCTCTGTTTTTCCAAGATTTCGTTTTTTCCCCAGCTGTTCCGTGTCTGAATATTCCTGGACCTCAGAACAGTGCTTCATGCTAGATTGGTAATCGATTTGAATCACAGCTTCGTGTTATGCACACACACGCACACACACACACGCACACACACACACACACGCACACACACGCACACACACGCACACGCACACACACACACACACACACACACATACACACACGCACACACACACTGGCTGCTCCTTGTCTTAGCTCATCTAAGTGCTGTACTGAATGAAGTGATGTCACTGAATATTGAGTGCTACTGTAGAGCGAATATGCGTATCAAATGACGAGTCATGTCCGTCTCTGTGTTAGGGTCTGTGATTATCATACTTGTTGTAAGTCTTCAGGCTGCGGCACATTCCAACGCATGAAAGCATTTATTTTCTCGATGAATTTTTACATAAAGGGAAAGATTAAACTTGTTAATAATAAGAGATGTTCCGGGCTCTTTTTTGTGACAGCTGTACTGAATCAATATGGCCCCATGTCATGTCCGTAGAGAATACCGTAGTGTGTATGATGTATTCTGGGCTCATGTCTGCGACACAGCTGTGATGAATCAATATGGCCCCATGTCATGTCCGTAGAGAATACCGTAGTGTGTATGATGTATTCTGGGCTCTTTTTTGTGACAGCTGTACTGAATCAATATGGCCCCATGTCATGTCCGTAGAGAATACCGTAGTGTGTATGATGTATTCCGGGCTCTTGTCTGCGACACAGCTGTGATGAATCAATATGGCCCCATGTCGTGTCTTTAAAGATTGTCCAAGCAGCGAAGGCACAGAGGACGCACTGCTTTCTTCCTTGTGCTTCTTTAAACACCACGAGCTGCGCTGTGCCCTTGGGGCAATGCCATTCTTTCCCTAAACTTATTTGCAAATTTAGAAATGTTCTGTATGGACCTGCACCCTGGCACACCACCAGCACAGGCCAGCAGTCTGTCCATTCTTGCCACGTCTTTGCTGCCTTGACGCGCCCTGCCCCTCTCTCGGCAGGTATGCTCCCACCACTGGCAGCTGCCGAAACCAGACCTCCACCACCATCCCGACCCTCACCATCCTGGACCTTCTCATCACCCCGACCCTCCTCACTCCACGGGTATGCCCTCTGCCCTGTGTGGAGTGACTGTGGGCTGTGGTCCTGACGCCATCCGCATCAGCATGTGTCACGGCACACCGGGGTACACCGCCCCCCACATCACCGCCCCCCGCCCCACCTCCAGCCACCTGCAGGTCCACCAGACCAGCACCAACACCTACCAGGCGAGTCCCTCCGGAGCGGGCCGGGGGAGGGGGCGGGGGCGGGGTTGGGGGTGGGAGAAGATGGTACAGAAGTGGGGAGTGAATGGTTGCTTGACTGTGGAAATCAACAAAAACATAGCAGAGACATGTGGTTGTTGAAAAGGATGCAAGAGAGAAATGAATGAATCAAAGAGTAAAGAGTGAGGGAGCTAGTCCACATTCCAATTCCCGCAACATAATTACTGGATGCTTAAAGTTGTGTTCTAATTGGCTGTAGTACCAGATGTGACCGAAGCCGAAGTGGACCCACGTGACCTTGTGTACGAGGACCGTGGCATACTGTTAGGCTGCAACTGACTGGCATTACACGCTTACGTCACCGCCCGCACCCCCGAGTTTCATGATAAGACATCATAAGTTTTGGTATCATGCAACATACACGACCCATATTTGAATTGAATAACGTGGCGAATTAAATGAACTATCGATATAGTCCACATGTAGCTTTAATAATTTAGTACTGTTCTTTGGCTACAGTTTCCTTGTATATTTTTCAGCCAAAACAAAAGAGCATTTTATTTGCGAATCGAAGGGGAAAATGGCGGACACTAGCCCTGCGTTCTGTTGCACTCTGCTTCATCTCTGCTACGATGTAGCAGCCTCAAGAGTTTTGATTGGTTGATTTTATTTTTTTAACTTTAAAAGCACATTATCATTTAAAGTATAGGGTTTTGGAGGCCCTCTTTGAATACACGAATCCCCAATATTATTTCACACTCAAATGTATCACTCTTGATCGACGAAACGACTTGATAAGAGCATTAAGGTAGAAAATCATTCATACACAATCTTTGGTGACGTTTCACCCAGTGGCAGAGGTCAACTTCCTGTCAAGGTCGCGCAGCAGCTAGAGCATCTGAGAAGGCGCTCTAAATGCTTCACACTAGAGTGCGCCACTTGCTGTGCCTAGCAACGATGAAACTACAGAACTCGTAGCCGCATTTGATTGGCTCATATTAAACAGAACTAACTGAAAGTCACTCCACGGACTTGCACGGTAAACATGCTTCGAACCATGGAGTTTACATACCATGGAAGTGGCAAACGTGCCGATTGCTTCCAAATTTCGAAGAAATGAATGTTTTCGTGCTCTCATCACCGTGGCAGAGTGGATTGTATGTCTTGGTTTGATATCTGTAGTAAACGTCGGCATTTATACCCATGAGTGTAACTATTTAGCAGACGACACACATTTTGGGATTCCCTTGACCTTCCTCTATGACTGGTGATGGTTATCTCCCTTTTGTTATTAATGGATTTCGACCCATATGCTTTTATGAAGTTGTCTATTCGATCAAGAGGGGTGTAATTGAATGTGAAATTATTTAAGGGATTCATGTATCCAAAGAGGGCCTCTGAAACCCTCTACTTTTAATGATAACGTGCTTTTAAAGTAATTAAAGAAACCAACCAATCGAAACTTCTGAGCCTGCTACATTGCAGCAGAGATGAAGCAGAGTGCAACGGAACGCAGGGTAGTTGTTCACTTGTAACTACATAACAAAATGACAATAAAAGCCAACTCTCTACGCGCGAAAGGTCCGTCTGATCAGCTAGTCATGACGCCGCACTGGCCACAACGACAAAAGTGGACACTGGACTTCCAGGTGTATGAATGACGTCGATTTCGTACTTAGGACACTTGCCGTATATCTAAGTCCAAAACACTTGCGTCGCAAAGTGGGCGTAAGCATCGCTCAGGTAGAACACGGCTGAAGGGAAATAACAGCTAGAAGTATTGTGAATGCCTTTTTCGTGGCTGTATGCATTGGAAGGGGACTACATACACAAAGGCATAAATCGACAAAGTGAGAGGAAAATTTCAGCCCGGATAATCTACGTTCATTCAAAGACACTATGTAACCTGACCGCCAGCTTCGCCGAATTGCGAGAGAGGCCCCGGACACAGTGATTCGCGGGAACATCACTTCCGGTGAGTTACTATTTTACAATAGCTGGGCTGTTCGCTCTCCGATGAAAGCTCACTAACTTATAATATTAATTTGTCAGTCTGAAGAATGCGTCTTTATGACAAGTACAGCACCTAAACATTTGCAATAAAACTAACGGCAACACTGAAAAGTCACGCGTACATTCCCGCACTGGTCTGGCGATGTAAACAAATTTGATCGACTATGAATTCTTGCTTCATTACGCTCAAATGTCTTTGGTTACGAAAGTAATATACTACTTTCTTTCAATCTTCGAATAAATTAAACGCAGTTACACATGAAAGACACTACTATGTAAAAACACGATTATTGCTAGTCCACTGCATGTAGCTTTCATTCTACCGGAAGTGATGTTCCCACGAACGTCAAAATGGCACGAGAGGCCAAATGACAAATCGCGTCAAAACTGCAGAAGCTGGCGGTCCCGTTAGATAGTGTCTTTGGTTCATTCAAACCAATTCAATGACGAAAAGAACAAAGGGGTAAATGACTCTCAGAAGGAATGATTCAACATGCTTCTAAAAAATGAGAATACCAAAGTTTACTGAATGATCTGTGTGGTCGCGACGGTAAATGTGGGACCGACCTCCTTCTTCCTTCTTAGCAGGCTGTTATGACGCAGGACAATTCGGTACGGTAGATCTTCATTTAATGTTGCATCAATTCACGTTCAGCATCTGGGCCCGTTAACCTTTGCGTGAATCATAATCCATTTTTTTCACCTTGGGTCATAACGGCCAGCGCGCAAAGCAGAATTAACAACAGAACGTACTGCATTTCTATGACAGCGAAAGCCATGCCGAAACGTGGCACAAACTACTTACATATGTCCTGGTAACAACTATTACTGCTTAGGTCCCTTAGTAATAGAACAATATTGAATATACAACCCTTGTGTCGATTTCTGATTTTTTCTGAGCTCTCATATTGTCTAAAAACCCAGATCCTGCTTCAAGATAACAATGACGTCATAAACGCACGTCACTGAAATAAATACATAACGGAAACAAGGAAATGACAAACAATAAACGTGTGTGCGCATGCATACATGAGGTCAAGAGGTAGGAATGAGAGGGAGAAGGGGAAGAAGAAGACAAGTGCTGCCTGAAAAAAGGTTCCCCACACTGCTAAAAATCCCAAACCATCCACACACTGTCGGTTCTAGCTCTCCTCAAACCACAGTTGCCACTGCTAGTCCGCATCAGGCCCAAGCACCAACACAGCCAGCTGTCCCAGTGCAAGAACTTCATTAGTGCCAGAAAGTCCCACCAGACACAACTGTTTCCCAAATGTTCAGATCCCATGCCTTGTCACGTGTTAGAAAAGTCAACGCTTCGCTCCATGGCACTTTAGGCATCTGCAGCAGCTACAGCCCAAGGCCACAGAGAAACCTAAAACTCAGACAAAAATGAAAACAAAGAAATGAGAGAGAGAGAGAGAGAGAGAGAGAGAGAGAGAGAGAGAGACAATGAATAAAGGGATGATGAATAAAGGGTGCAAAAAAAAGGAACGAAAAGATTAAGACAAAATACTATCTTGCCCTTATGAAGGCAAGAACACTCCCGGCCGAAGCTGCGCTGCAGCTTCAAATCTCGCTAAGAGTACACATCTTATGGCATGATACGTAACACAGTCAATCCCATTGTATCCCCAAGTCTCTCCTGGGTGGTCTACTGCTCTTCGCTGAGGTATAGCGGTATCAGCTTGTGGACAGGCCTGTCCACGTATGTGGTCTGCGCCACCAGCTTTCCTTTGTCCTTCTGAACGGTGGCCAGCCTCAGCTTCACGGACCGCACAAGGCCATCATCGCTGGGGTAAGTTTGCTCGACTCGAGCCATCTTCCAGGTACCTCGCGGCGATCCTTCCTCGGACAGCAAGACCATCACGCCCGGCTTGATAGAGTCTTTCTGGGCATACCATTTTCTGCGCGGTTGCAATGTGGGCAGGTACTCTTTCTTCCACCTGCTCCAAAACTGCTCGACCATGTATTGCACGCGCCTCCATCGTTTCCTAGAGTAGAGGTCTTCCTTCTGAAAACTTCCCGGTGGTGGGAAGATTGGCTCAGGCTTCAGAGTAAGGAGGTGGTTGGGCGTTAAAGGTTCGCAGGAGGTCGGGTCTTCCAGCTGGTTCACGCAGAGTGGTCTGTTGTTAACAATCCCGGCAACTTCATGGAACAGTGTCGACAGTGTGTCTGACGTGAGTCGACTGCCGTACTCTTGTAACAGCCCAGAGAAGACCTGGCGTACAGTGCCAATCATGCGTTCCCATGCACCGCCGAAGTGACTGGCGGAGGGAGGATTGAAGACAAAGTTGCAGTTGCGTTCGACCATTTGCTCTATGATCTTGCTTTCATTCATCTCCCGCCGTGCTTTGTTCAATTCTCTAGCTGCCCCAACAAAGCTGGTGCCTCGGTCGCAACGTATCAGTCTGACGTTGCCACGAATGGCGATGAATCTCCTGAGGCCACAGATGAAGGCGTCAGTGGTCATGTCCTCCAAGACCTCGAGATGAACTGCCCGTGAGACCAGACAAGTGAATATCAGGCCATAGCGTTTCGCCTCTGATCTTCCGTGCTTGACGAGGAACGGCCCAAAGCAGTTAAGGCCAGTGTTCGTGAAAGGCGGGAACGTTTCGGTCCTATCAGGAGGGAGGTCGGCCATTTTCTGTTCGACAGGTTTACCCCGCAGTCTGGCACAATGCACGCAAGTGCGAATCACAGCTGAGACTACCTTCCTGGCCCCACAAATCCACAAGCCGTTTGATTGTAGGGCGCCAATTGTTGTGGTGCGTCCCTGATGCCCCACCTTCCTGTGGTGATGTCTCGCCAGTAGCACTGCCACGTGACTTGTGCCGGGTATTATCAGAGGGTTCTTCACTCGGCGTTCTTCTGCCGAGCGCGACAGGCGACCCCCGACCCTCAGCATTCCCTCCTCGTCAGTGTAAGGATCAAGCTGTCTTAGCTCAGGGTGGTTTGAGCGAGTCTGCCTTGTATAGTGAGCAAGCTGCAGACTTCTGAGTACTCTCTTAAAGGCCGACTCTCTGTCTTCGAGAGGGGTGGTGGTCAAGGCTTGTGGCTGAGACTTCGTCTTTCTGGTACGATGCAGCCAAGTCATAATGCACGCCACAACGCGCAACAGACCTTCCAGCGTGGAGAACCTCTTGATCAATTTCTCGACGTCATTTCTTTCTTCAGGGGCTGCGTGCACCTTAAATGCCTTCACTTCCTTGTCATTGTCGTCAATGGAGACGTTTGGGGGGCTGTACTCGATAGTATTCTTTCGCAAGAATTCTGGTCCTGAAAGCCAGTTAGAGTTCATGATCTCTTCAACCTTCAGCGCTCTTGATGCGTGGTCAGCTGGGTTCAGTTCCGTGGAAACATGGTTCCACTGCTGTGGCTGGCTGAACTCTCTTATCTGCTGAAGACGGTTGGCCACAAACACATGGAATCGCTTCGTCTCATTGTAGATGTAGCCCAAGACCACGCGTGAGTCTGTCCAGAAATGATGAGGAGCTTGCAGATGCCTGAACTCTTTGTCAAGGAAGCGGGCGATCTTCACTGCCAGTACCGCCGCTTGGAGCTCAAGTCTGGGTATGGTAACCGCTTTGACAGGCGTGACCTTAGATTTTGCCATGACAAGTGAGCTGTGAGCGTTTCCGTGGTTGTCTACGAGTCTGAGATACGAGCACTCCCCATAGCCTTTGATTGAGGCGTCTGCGAAATGATGGAACTCAATCGTCTTCCATGGGAGAGCAGCGTCAGTGAAATAGCATCTGGGAATCTGTATCGAGGACAGCGCCTTGAGGTCGATCAGCCATGCGTTCCATTGCTCAAGCAGTGCTTTGGGAAGCTGTTCATCCCAGCCAATGCCCTCTCTACAAGCTTCCTGCAGGATCTGGCGTCCCTTCAAGATGATTGGCGATACCAAACCCAAGGGGTCAAAAATCGACGCCACGGTAGACAGTACCCCTCGCTTCGTGGTCGGCATATCTTTCGCCACGTGCAGGAAATGAAGCGTGTCAGCGCCCAAGTTCCATCTGATTCCCAGCGCCCTCTCAATCGAGCTTTCACTCTTCTCCCCTTGCTCGCCAGCTCCTTTCAAATTCACGATGTCAGATTCGGGAAAGGCAGACAACACCTGGCTGCTGTTGGACGCAATCTTATGCAGTCTCAAGTTTCCCTTTTCACAGATTGCTCTCGCTCCCTTGAGCAACTCGACAGCGTCAACTTCCTTCTCGCGAGAGCTCAGCCCGTCATCGACATAGAAGTCGTTCTGAATGAATCTGGAGGCTTCTGGGTTGGTTTGTTGGTTGTCGCTGGCTAGCCTTTTCAGTGCAAAATTTGCACAGCCTGGCGAAGAAGCGGCTCCAAAGAGGTGCACCCGCATCCGATAGTCTACTGGCGCTTCATTCAAGTCATCGTTGGGCCACCACAGGAACCTGAGGTAGTTGCGATGCTGAGGGGCGACGTGAAACTGGTGGAACATGCGCTCGACGTCACATGAAACAGCCACAGGATGGAGACGGAATCGGCAGAGCACTCCCACAAGGGAGTTCATCAAGTCAGGTCCGCAAAGCAGAAAGTCATTGAGAGATGCGCCCTGGCATTTCGCTGCACAGTCAAAAACAACCCGCACTTTCCCAGGCTTGTTGTGGTTGTATACGCCATGGTGGGGAATGTACCAGACACTGCCAGGTGTGACGTCATCATCGTTAACTTGCTCTGCGTCACGTCGTTCCAGCATATGTTGTACAAACTCCCTGTAGAGTCGAAAGTGCTCTGGGTTTGACACGAACTTTTGCCTCAGGCTAGTCAGTCTTCGCAGAGCCAGGCGTCGATTATGTGGCAGACAGGGTTCTCCGTCCTTGAATGGCAATGGCATCTGATAGTGCCCTTCTTCATTCACACTGATTCCCTCAGAGAGAATCTGGACGAACTTAAGGTCTTCTTGGGAGGTTGGGTTTTCATCAGCCTCGGGACACGCAAAATCACGCTCCATCGACGCGATCAACTGTTCGTTAGTGCGGTCCTTCGTTCTAAAGCACAGTGCTCCGTTTTTGGCAGGCAGTGTTCGAGCATCAGTGCTTACTGTCGTAGGCCTCGTCACCTTCATTTCCCCGACAACTCCCCAACCCAGACGAGTTCGCTGGGCATACGGTTGACCAGGTTCGCCACACTCGACTTCAAGGGGGCGCAATGCTTCAGACACGTTTACGCCCAACAAAAGACCTATTGGGGCGTCGTACAAGTCGTGAAAGTGCGAGCTCAGATGTTGTAGATGGGGAATGGAGTCGACCGTCTGGCGTGTAGGGATCTGCCCTTTGTCAACACAAAGTTCTCTCTGGGAATAGGCCATGGGAATCTCGATGGTCTCATTGGAATCGAAGGCTCGCACGCAGAGGTCAGTGCAGGATTTGCATTCGATGTTTGCTCTGTCTGACGTCAGCGTTCTCAGCGTCAAGAGCGACTCTCGAGTGTTCAGGTTGAGCTTCTCCATCACCGGCTCGATGATGAAGGACGTGTCACTCATAGTGTCCAGCATAGCGTAGACCAGTACCTCGTTTTCAGGCTCTTCTTTGGAGGACACGTACACGGGCATGTACAGAGAGTATAAACGAGCCTCGACGTGCTGCCCCACCATGTGGTTCGACACCGTTGAGCTGGAGGCAGGATTCCTCTCATAGTGTGAACCGTGCAGCGTTTTGACTTCTGCTGCCTCTTGATCTCCACTCCGTCTGTGAAGGGGCTGTTGTTTGGGTGTGTAGTTGGGATCATGCATTATGGTCGCGTGCTTTGCTTTACACGTCCCACACACAACTTTGGAGAAGCAGCCTCTGGCGGCATGGAAGCCTTTCAAACATTTGAAGCACAGCCGTTTCTTCTTGGCAAACTCTTTCCTCTCTTCAAATGGCTTCTTGGCTAGCTTCGCGCAGTCCGCAGTGAAATGGCTGTTTTCACAGAACAAGCATTTTCTTCTGTAGTCGGATGCCTGCTGTTCAGGTTGAAATCCAGAGGAGTTGCTCGTCACCTGATGCGAGTCGTTCTGCCCGCCGCTGACCTCGGACGTGACGAAAGTTTGGCCATGCTTGTCCTTGTAAGCGATTCGATTATCGCCACCAGAAGGTTTCTTCGCCTTGGACAACAGGTCGGCTTCTTTCAAGGCATCGCTCTGCTTTTCCAAGAACTTAACAAAGTCGGCCAAGGGTGGGTAAGCTCCGTGTAGCTCCTTGTGATCAGACACCCGCCGTCCCCATGAAATGCAGAGTACGTCGGGCAGCTTGCGGGCCAGACTTCTGATTTGACCAGGGTCCTCGAGAATGCCCAGCCCTGTCACCCTCTTAGACATTGTGTGACACTGTCTGACGTAGTCGGCGAAATCTCTCAGGGAGCTGACGTCCTTATTCTTCACGTCCGGCCAGGCTGTCAGTTTATCTTTCATGGCCTCAGCGATAGCATAATGCTCCCCAAACCGCCTCTTCAGGATCTCCAGCGCGCTGTTGTAGGATTCTTCGCCAAGGTCGTAATACAGATCGCCCACGGCCGTCTTAGCCGGACCATCAATGAAATCACGGAGAATCAACATCTTGTCCTTGACGTCCACGGCCTCATTTCTCACCAGATGAGAAAAGGCTGCAATCCAGGCCGGGTACTGCAGCGGATCACCCTTGAAGATCGGAGGCTTGGGCACTGGGAGCCTGGCGATAGTTAGAGCGTCGGCAATCGACTTCGCCAGGTTGTCATCGCGTGGTGCGCTGGAAAAGGTATTGCTGTCATGGTGGCTGTAGTATGAGGGAGGATACCGCTGGGTACTTTCATAAGGTTGCGTCAGTGATGGCGGACAGCAACCCATGGCAGTCTGTGACACGAATGGAGCAGCCTCGACGTTCAGTCTTTCGCTCTTCTTAACGTGTGGCACCTGGTGCATCGAAGGAATGTAGAGCGTGTTGCGCGGGTGTTGTACGAGGCTATACTCACGCGAACTGGAGACGGGGCCATGATATCCCTCAGCCTGCTGTATATTGTCGTCAACCCGTTGGTTACGCATTTTGTGCTCATCATCACGGTGGTTCGGAGGGTTATGAACTACAATTGGGCGATTCAAGTCAGTCTGACGAGCTGAGTCTGCCTCGAACTGTTGGGCCCTGGTTCCTGTCCCAAATCTCGGCACGTGTCTCTCAACATTAACAGCGGCGTTTGCTTGGGCAGGCAGGTACACCCTCGTGTTTTCGTTGAACCGTTGCGCTCGCCGCTCATCGTAGTCGGTGCCTTCATAGTGTCCGTGAGTGGGTACTGCAGCGTTAGCTGAGGTGGCTGTGTAATCGTCTTGCCGCCTCATGTAGAGATCGTAAACAGGGTTCACCTTTCGTAATGAACCGAGGGTCGATTCCACTTCTTGGCTCTGTGCATCGTCTTCAAGAATCATTAATGCAGCATTCGCTGCGTCCAGTTCCGCCTGTATCTTCACCCTCTCTTCCTCCACTTTCAGCTGGCTTAATTGTCTCTCCGTTTCATGTCGTTTCTTTGTCTGTTCAATTTCACGCTCATCCTTCTCGATTTCTTCCCTTAGCTTTCTTTGTCTTTCCTGCTGTCTTAGCTGGCATTGTTCGAGCTCCATTTGATGGTGGAGAACATTTTGTTGTTGTTGCATTTCAGCTACTCTTGCTGCGGCGTCACGCGCAATTTCGAGAGCGGTCGCCTGAGATTGCGCTGATTTACGCTGAGAAGACAAGGAGGAGTGAGTCTTATTGGAGCCGGCAGCGAGCGAGGACCTGGCTCCAGCGCGTGATCGTTCAATGGAGTGACCACCAGTGGCAACGGAAACGTTGTCTGAACCCTTCGCTGCGTTATCGGAGGAAGAGGGATGGTCTCTTTGTTGAACCTGGCCTGCTTCATTAGTTTGATGTTGGCGTTGTGAAATGGCGGGTCGTTGTAATTCTTCTGGCGACTGTTGAGATTCCTTTTTTACTAAATCTGCATGAGAGGTGAAAACGGGCCAATCGTCAGAAGTACTCGCCTCATTGTCGCCGGCCCGTGGCTCTGAAGTCGATACAAAACATTCTTCGCTTTCCATGTTGAATAGACGCCGAAAGAAGAAGCTGGGAGGCAACTTGGCGTCGTTCGTTGGTGGTTGCCTCCGGGCTTAAATAGTTGTTACTGTGATCGCGACGGTAAATGTGGGACCGACCTCCTTCTTCCTTCTTAGCAGGCTGTTATGACGCAGGACAATTCGGTACGGTAGATCTTCATTTAATGTTGCATCAATTCACGTTCAGCATCTGGGCCCGTTAACCTTTGCGTGAATCATAATCCATTTTTTTCACCTTGGGTCATAACGGCCAGCGCGCAAAGCAGAATTAACAACAGAACGTACTGCATTTCTATGACAGCGAAAGCCATGCCGAAACGTGGCACAAACTACTTACATATGTCCTGGTAACAACTATTACTGCTTAGGTCCCTTAGTAATAGAACAATATTGAATATACAACCCTTGTGTCGATTTCTGATTTTTTCTGAGCTCTCATATTGTCTATTTATGTGTTTCTGTATTAACTGAAGAAGGGCGTATGCCCGAAAGCCTTTTGATTTTGGTGTTTGTCGTGTGTTTTTTTCTTATTAATAAACTCTCATATTGTCTAAAAACCCAGATCCTGCTTCAAGATAACAATGACGTCATAAACGCACGTCACTGAAATAAATACATAACGGAAACAAGGAAATGACAAACAATAAACGTGTGTGCGCATGCATACATGAGGTCAAGAGGTAGGAATGAGAGGGAGAAGGGGAAGAAGAAGACAAGTGCTGCCTGAAAAAAGGTTCCCCACACTGCTAAAAATCCCAAACCATCCACACACTGTCGGTTCTAGCTCTCCTCAAACCACAGTTGCCACTGCTAGTCCGCATCAGGCCCAAGCACCAACACAGCCAGCTGTCCCAGTGCAAGAAAGAACTTCATTAGTGCCAGAAAGTCCCACCAGACACAACTGTTTCCCAAATGTTCAGATCCCATGCCTTGTCACGTGTTAGAAAAGTCAACGCTTCGCTCCATGGCACTTTAGGCATCTGCAGCAGCTACAGCCCA
>JAWQFJ010013368.1:17500-18669 GCA_034096865.1 Theodoxus fluviatilis | reverse complement strand
TCTCTCACTCCTCTGTCTGTCTGTCTGTCTGTCTGTCTGTCTCTGTCTCTCTGTCTCTGTGTGGTGGAGGTCAGGAGGGAAGGAGTAGGAAAGACCAGGAGCCTCCCGAGGGCAAACGGCGCTGAAGAGGGAAAGACGAGGGAGAACCAGAATCAGCCCGACTCTGCGGTCGTGGCCTCCGGGGTTGATTTACAATCCCTGGACACGTCTGCTCAGAGTCACGGAGTGAACATCTGAAGACGCCCCATTCGATATCTCAAGATGCAAATTCAGAGGTGGCCAGAATGGATGACAACGTAGATGGTGATGGTATCGGTAATATGAGAGTGACTGGGAGGGAGGTTCATTCAATGGCCAAACACCTAACAGACAACCAGCTGGTAATGTTGGATTTCTTTGAGGCTATGATTCTTTCTTCCGGGAGATCGTTTAGGACTGTAAAGGCTTTCTGTCGAAATTAAATGATCCAGACGTAATCGAACATCTATCTGGCTTTACATGTTGATGCATCTGTGAAACATTCCTTGAGTGCTATGATACTTCAACTCATTTCCCTGATTTCAAATGTTATGTGGCACCAGCAAAAAAAAAGACTATCAGAGAAGGATAGAAGGTCGGGCGTTGTAATTTGCCGCATTTACAAAATGTGTCGAAGATGGTGTCAATCTCTGCCATGTGAAAATGATAACTTGCTTCTAATCAAAATTGACGGAATCAAGATTGCAATTAAAAGAGATGTAATTATGTTCTGTGCTTACCTTCCACCGCAGGAATAGCCATTTTGTCAACCGAGGGCACTAATGGTGTCGTCAGTTTAGCAAACCCCATGCTTGATGTTTTTGTTTATCATTCTGACTGCCATTCTCATGTGCGGAGATCTGAATGCGCACACCGGATCGTTGAATACTGGCAGTGTTTCTGATATACACGATATAAGATACGTAGTAATGGAAAACGAGCAATGTTCTGAAGACTACAAGGTCAATTAATTTTGTTATTCTCTCATCTCTGTGTGCATTGCCTTTGACCTTAAAATACTTAATGGATATATCAGGGTGACAACTCTGGTAGCTCGAATACAGGAAACAGTGTTGTTGACTATTTCATTGTCTCAGGACTTGCTACCGAGGTGAAAGTCACTTTCGTTAGAAGACAGCACCCTTCTACCC
>JAWQFJ010013368.1:0-15000 GCA_034096865.1 Theodoxus fluviatilis | reverse complement strand
AAATATCTCCGCCCAAGTCTGAGTCAGCGCTAGGAGGAAAACTCCAAGTACAGGATTAATCGGGCGGCGACAGAAAACAGCCATCAGCAGGAAAAGGTGGGGGTGTTGCAACAAAAAAACGCGTGTCCGTACATAGTGTGCATCGATACTTTCATTGGACGAAATTAATAGATCCGATGTCATTTTGGCGTCAAAAGTTTGTTGCGCCATGCTGATTGGACAGTTGGTTCGTGCCTTTCTACAAGTGGATCATAGAAGTTTTCCCAGGTCTGTTCAAATCAACGGACGATTTTCCCGATATATATTAATACAGGGGACGATTCTTGTCACAAAAAACGTGCGTCCAAACATAGAATTGGCGTTCATCTACGAACAGATCGGGAAATTCCCGGTCTATTGAAATTATAAGAAGCGTTTATGTCCACGACAAAAAGAGGGGTTTTCCATATATAATTTGTAGATCGAGGAACGCACTGCGTAGGTCGAACGTCACTTGTACGGTTTTCCAAATCTATTCATTAAAAAACGAACACTCTATGTTTGGACACACGTTTTTTGTTGCGACAGGGGTGACCGATCGTTGCTATGGGCAACCGCCACTCAAGGGATAGACGTGACTGGAAGCAGCTCTTTCTCTGCGCATGCGCGTGCCGATGACTCTGAGGAAGCCGTCGCAGAGCTGAGTCCAACAGCTTAGCTCCGGTCTGTCTTGGCAGGCCTGTCAGAAGGAAAGCCCCACCTACTCGTGCCAATTACGGTGGAGGAACAGTGGGGCGGGAAAACTGGAAAGGCTGATCAGAAATAGCAACCTACACGTCAAAGGTCGAGACGAAGATAGACATGGGACATCAGGTCGGAGATTTTGTGGTCAGTGTGATCAATCATGCATTTGTAGGTACTTGATGATTTTCTTTTAGGTGTCATGATTATGAATAGACTATGAATCAGACAAAGACATTTAGAGAAAACGTGATAATGACCACCTTCCGTAGATAACACTGCACTTAGCGTGGACGACGAATTATGTTAATATATTCAATTCTCAGTCTTCAAACAATGAGAGTGATTGTATTTGGTTTTATATGAAAAGAAGACGATTTTTCCCCCTTGAAGTGTCTCCTATACTAAAATCATTGCAAAACATTTATTTTTGCCAGCATCTCGGTCATGATAGTCTTGCAGCTTGATGTCAGTACCATTCAGTTGCATGTGAAGGAACAGCATGTCCACCTTTAACCCAGGGTCTTGATTTGAAGAAAACCATATCATTATGCAGTTCTCGTTTTAGGACAACCTACCTATTTTTTAATAGTTGCAATTCTAGCATTTCCTTGGGGGTATGTCGCCTTAAAAGCTGTTTGTCTCTAGGATTTCCCCAGACACATGCACCTAGTGAAGCTGTACATCACACCTACACAAACATGTCAGCCATTCAAGAACAAATGCCATTAAAACCAATGCATTTACAACATCTAGATTTGATTTTTGAGAGCCAAATAAGGTTTGTTACCCGGCTATTAAAAAAATACCGCGGCGATTCCCTTGGAAGACTTCCGACATGCGCATTTGATGTACCGTTGAGGCAACATCCGGACTTCGGCAGAGCGGAAGACGGCGACTTTTAATCTATCACTGATGCCAAATCTGCCTTTAGTAGTTATCGCCCCTGGGGACCGGGCACTTGTGGAACTTTGTTCCCGAGGGGAGCACGTGGCATGGAGGACATCGTGCAGCCTCACAATGGCAAAAACCACGACCTACTGCCTCAGAAAAGGCTTCGAGCGTCTGCCGTATGGATTGTCTGCCTTTCTCGCGGGTCTCTGACATTGCATAACATTCGAGTCGAGTGGCTGTATGACTAAAGCAAAGCTTAATGTGGATTAAATAGAACAAAGGTATTCAATTCCTTATTATCTTCGTTTTATATAGATTTCCCCAGTTTGCACAAGATATACATGTAGAGATGGCAGGTGCTCATAGAGACGCATCCTTGTGCCAACCTATTGCAGCATAATCGAAGAATTCTGATGATTTTGCATGATGCTAACAACAATCATTCATCCACCAATGAATATTTCCTTTGTCAATGGCAACCGTGATCGGTGGTGCCACAGGCAGCATCTTCATCGCCACGTGCAACCATCCACCGCTCACATCACAACTTCCATCACCACCACCACCACCGCCACCACAACCACCATCACCACGTGACTGTGACTTCAAGACTGCTGCTCCTGAAGAATCATTAGCAAGACTCCACCTTTATCACTCACACTATCATCACCACCAATGGTCCACTATCATCACCACCAATGGTCCACTATCATCACCATCAATGGTCCACTATCATCACCACCAATGGTCCACTATCATCACCATCAATGGTCCACTATCATCATTACCAATGGTCCACTATCATCACCACCAATGGTCCACTATCATCACCATCAATGGTCCACTATCATCATTACCAATGGTCCACTATCATCACCACCAATGGTCCACTATCATCACCACCAATGGTCCACTATCATCACCACCAATGGTCCACTATCATCACCATCAATGGTCCACTATCATCACCACCAATGGTCCACTATCATCACCACCAATGGTCCACTATCATCACCACCAATGGTCCACTATCATCACCACCAATGGTCCACTATCATCATTACCAATGGTCCACTATCATCACCACCAATGGTCCACTATCATCACCACCAATGGTCCACTATCATCACCACCAATGGTTCACTATCATCACCACCAATGGTCCACTATCATCACCACCAATGGTCCACTATCATCATTACCAATGGTCCACTATCATCACCACCAATGGTCCACTATCATCACCACCAATGGTCCACTATCATCACCACCAATGGTCCACTATCATCACCACCAATGGTCCACTATCATCACCACCAATGGTCCACTATCATCATCACCAATGGTCCACTATCATCACCACCAATGGTCCACTATCATCACCACCAATGGTCCACTATCATCACCACCAATGGTCCACTATCATCACCACCAATGGTCCACTATCATCACCACCAATGGTCCACTATCATCACCACCAATGGTCCACTATCATCATTACCAATGTTCCACTATCATCACCACCAATGGTCCACTATCATCACCACCAATGGTCCACTATCATCACCACCAATGGTCCACTATCATCACCACCAATGGTCCACTATCATCACCACCAATGGTCCACTATCATCACCACCAATGGTCCACTATCATTGCTATCATGATTTCCACTGCAGTCAACACCGCTATCACTTTCAACGTATCACCACAACTTTAATATTACAGCCCTGCCCGTCTCCACCAACATGAGCACGATATTTACTATTACCACCACAACCATCACCACAACCACCACCACCACCATCTTAATCACCACTATCATTACCATTACCATCGACACCACCACCAGCAATATTTGTGCACTGCATGTTGTACGTTTGTTGGTGTTGCTTGAATCAGCAGCGCCTCTTTGCTTTCCCTCCGTGAGGAGTGAATCAAGCAAGAGGAAAACCCCCTAGTGAATTCCCCATACATCAAGAATGAGTAAAAAGACGAGCGACGAATAAAGAACAAAACATTTCTTTACCATTCACGAACTCTATTTTTATTAGGTGAACGGGTGGATGATAAAAGATATATCTTCTAGCTACATAGTCCAAAGTCCATTTACACAAACGTCAGATCTATTTCTTTCACCTAGCAATATCTAACTCTGGCAATGTCGAATATTTCAATTAGAATGGTGGTTTTAAAAATGCTTCAAAGGAATCCTTCACGTGAAAAAAAGTATGGTAGTGTGTTCGACTGCATCCGTTGACTTGTGCGTGAACGGAAATGCGCTGTTCGAGTAACCTGATGGACAGAAAGTCGCATTATAACAGCACTTTTACCTTTGACTCTTCCACGACATAAGTGCCGTATGTGTGAAAAGAAAGACGTACTTAAATAACTGTAGTAGAAAGAAAGGTGAGATTTGCCTCCCCCAAATTTCATATTAAAATCGTATCTCTGTGCAGACACTTCTCAATGTAAGACTAGTGTTTCCAGATACAAACATGTGTTGACAGATATCCTGTTGACTAAAACATGGTTGCCAAATGATTCAGAGTCGCATCCAGCACTCTACTGAGTGTGATTACAGAGTCGCATCCAGCACTCTACTGAGTGTGATTACAGAGTCGCATCCAGCACTCTACTGAGTATGATTACAATTTTTTTCTCCAGAGAGAGAGAGGGAGATGTCAAGTAAATGACAGCATTACATCGATTCGAAAAAACAAAAAACAAAAATGTTCAAAAGCTTGTCAAAAGTACACTAGTCACAATAAGTTAAGGGTTACTTACGAATACTGGCATAAAATTGAAACGCAAAGGCATATGAGAATAAATTTATGTCACAATTTTATTTCATCTTTTAGCACGAATTTCACCCCAAACACTCAGCGGTAGAACGATTGTTTCAAATCGGAAACGTGTTCAAAACCAACCCACCCTTATTTTTGAAAGTCAGGGGCTAAGTCATTTCGTTTGGCTGGGGTCAATAATGTGTGTGACCACCATGAGCCGCCACACATTCCACACATCATCTCCTCATGGACTGCACCAGGTTTACCAGGGTCTGCTGAGGGATGGCCTGCCATTCCTGCTGCGGTAACTGGAACAGCTGACCCCGGTTGTCTGCAGGCGGGTGGTTTTGTTTGACGCGTGGGCCCAGCAAATCCTAGACATTCCTGATGGGTGCCAAGTCTGGTGATCGTGCTGGCCAGTCCATTCGACGAATTTGCTGCTGCCTCATGAAGTCTTGGACCACGTGAGCACGGTCTGGTGTGGCGTTGTCAACCTGCAAGATTGATCCCGGGCCCATGGCTTGGAGAGTGGGCATGATGAGAGGCTGAACGATCTCATCCCTATGTCTGACGGCATTCAAATTGCCCTGAACAAGATGAAGAGTGGTTCTGCCATGAAGATGAAAATGCCTCCCCACATCATGACCAACCCCCACCGTGACGGTCGTGCTCTCGTACACAGGCATCAACAAATCTCTCTCCAGGGCGCCTCCAGACTCGAGCTCTGGCATCATTGTGGGTGAGAGTGAAGCGGGACTCATCCGTGAAAAGAACTGTTCTCCACTGTTGCTTGGTCCAGAGTCGGTGGGCACGGCACCAGGCCAATCGTGCCTGGCGATGGGCTGGAGTTAACGGTAATTTGACAGCTGCTCTTCTTGAACGGAGATTAAACTCGTGGAGTCTGTTCCGGATTGTCTGCTGTGAAACGTTCACGTTTTCTGCGTGTCTCAGCTGCTGTTGGATCTTTGTTGCCGTGATCGTTCTGTCCCGTAGAGCCGCAAAACGCACAGATCTGTCATCACGTTGATTTGTGATTCTGGGGCGTCCGTTTTTCAGTACTGCCTGTGGCTTGAAAATGCTGCAAAAGGCGCTGAATGAACGGAAAGATCTCTCTCTTCTCCCCACCCCCTCCTTTTGTTCCTCCCACCCCCTCATCGACCCCGACCAACGTTTTCTCCTACCTTGGCTTCCTTCTGCTGTGATCAGCTCTTACGCATCTTCTATACCCCAATCACTCCTCTCCTCTTCGTATCTACATGGACCTCCCTGACTCTCTTCCTCCCTTTACTTTATTCCTCCCCGATACAACATTCCATACCTCGTTGTTGTTGTTGAGAGAGAGTCTTTCCGTCATTCAGCGCCTTTTGCAGCATTTTCAAGCCACAGGCAGTACTGAAAAACGGACGCCCCAGAATCACAAATCAACGTGATGACAGATCTGTGCGTTTTGCGGCTCTACGGGACAGAACGATCACGGCAACAAAGATCCAACAGCAGCTGAGACACGCAGAAAACGTGAACGTTTCACAGCAGACAATCCGGAACAGACTCCACGAGTTTAATCTCCGTTCAAGAAGAGCAGCTGTCAAATTACCGTTAACTCCAGCCCATCGCCAGGCACGATTGGCCTGGTGCCGTGCCCACCGACTCTGGACCAAGCAACAGTGGAGAACAGTTCTTTTCACGGATGAGTCCCGCTTCACTCTCACCCACAATGATGCCAGAGCTCGAGTCTGGAGGCGCCCTGGAGAGAGATTTGTTGATGCCTGTGTACGAGAGCACGACCGTCACGGTGGGGGTTGGTCATGATGTGGGGAGGCATTTTCATCTTCATGGCAGAACCACTCTTCATCTTGTTCAGGGCAATTTGAATGCCGTCAGACATAGGGATGAGATCGTTCAGCCTCTCATCATGCCCACTCTCCAAGCCATGGGCCCGGGATCAATCTTGCAGGTTGACAACGCCACACCAGACCGTGCTCACGTGGTCCAAGACTTCATGAGGCAGCAGCAAATTCGTCGAATGGACTGGCCAGCACGATCACCAGACATGGCACCCATCAGGAATGTCTAGGATTTGCTGGGCCCACGCGTCAAACAAAACCACCCGCCTGCAGACAACCGGGGTCAGCTGTTCCAGTTACCGCAGCAGGAATGGCAGGCCATCCCTCAGCAGACCCTGGTAAACCTGGTGCAGTCCATGAGGAGATGATGTGTGGAATGTGTGGCGGCTCATGGTGGTCACACACATTATTGACCCCAGCCAAACGAAATGACTTAGCCCCTGACTTTCAAAAATAAGGGTGGGTTGGTTTTGAACACGTTTCCGATTTGAAACAATCGTTCTACCGCTGAGTGTTTGGGGTGAAATTCGTGCTAAAAGATGAAATAAAATTGTGACATAAATTTATTCTCATATGCCTTTGCGTTTCAATTTTATGCCAGTATTCGTAAGTAACCCTTAACTTATTGTGACTAGTGTACTTTTGACAAGCTTTTGAACATTTTTGTTTTTTGTTTTTTCGAATCGATGTAATGCTGTCATTTACTTGACATCTCCCTCTCTCTCTCTGGAGAAAAAAATTGTAATCATACTCAGTAGAGTGCTGGATGCGACTCTGTAATCACACTCAGTAGAGTGCTGGATGCGACTCTGTAATCACACTCAGTAGAGTGCTGGATGCGACTCTGAATCATTTGGCAACCATGTTTTAGTCAACAGGATATCTGTCAACACATGTTTGTATCTGGAAACACTAGTCTTACATTGAGAAGTGTCTGCACAGAGATACGATTTTAATATGAAATTTGGGGGAGGCAAATCTCACCTTTCTTTCTACTACAGTTATTTAAGTACGTCTTTCTTTTCACACATACGGCACTTATGTCGTGGAAGAGTCAAAGGTAAAAGTGCTGTTATAATGCGACTTTCTGTCCATCAGGTTACTCGAACAGCGCATTTCCGTTCACGCACAAGTCAACGGATGCAGTCGAACACACTACCATACTTTTTTTCACGTGAAGGATTCCTTTGAAGCATTTTTAAAACCACCATTCTAATTGAAATATTCGACATTGCCAGAGTTAGATATTGCTAGGTGAAAGAAATAGATCTGACGTTTGTGTAAATGGACTTTGGACTATGTAGCTAGAAGATATATCTTTTATCATCCACCCGTTCACCTAATAAAAATAGAGTTCGTGAATGGTAAAGAAATGTTTTGTTCTTTATTCGTCGCTCGTCTTTTTACTCATTCTTGATGTATGGGGAATTCACTAGGGGGTTTTCCTCTTGCTTGATTCACTCCTCACGGAGGGAAAGCAAAGAGGCGCTGCTGATTCAAGCAACACCAACAAACGTACAACATGCAGTGCACAAATATTGCTGGTGGTGGTGTCGATGGTAATGGTAATGATAGTGGTGATTAAGATGGTGGTGGTGGTGGTTGTGGTGATGGTTGTGGTGGTAATAGTAAATATCGTGCTCATGTTGGTGGAGACGGGCAGGGCTGTAATATTAAAGTTGTGGTGATACGTTGAAAGTGATAGCGGTGTTGACTGCAGTGGAAATCATGATAGCAATGATAGTGGACCATTGGTGGTGATGATAGTGGACCATTGGTGGTGATGATAGTGGACCATTGGTGGTGATGATAGTGGACCATTGGTGGTGATGATAGTGGACCATTGGTGGTGATGATAGTGGACCATTGGTGGTGATGATAGTGGAACATTGGTCATGATGATAGTGGACCATTGGTGGTGATGATAGTGGACCATTGGTGGTGATGATAGTGGACCATTGGTGGTGATGATAGTGGACCATTGGTGGTGATGATAGTGGACCATTGGTGGTGATGATAGTGGACCATTGGTGGTGATGATAGTGGACCATTGGTGATGATGATAGTGGACCATTGGTGGTGATGATAGTGGACCATTGGTGGTGATGATAGTGGACCATTGGTGGTGATGATAGTGGACCATTGGTGGTGATGATAGTGGACCATTGGTGGTGATGATAGTGGACCATTGGTAATGATGATAGTGGACCATTGGTGGTGATGATAGTGGACCATTGGTGGTGATGATAGTGAACCATTGGTGGTGATGATAGTGGACCATTGGTGGTGATGATAGTGGACCATTGGTGGTGATGATAGTGGACCATTGGTAATGATGATAGTGGACCATTGGTGGTGATGATAGTGGACCATTGGTGGTGATGATAGTGGACCATTGGTGGTGATGATAGTGGACCATTGGTGGTGATGATAGTGGACCATTGATGGTGATGATAGTGGACCATTGGTGGTGATGATAGTGGACCATTGGTGGTGATGATAGTGGACCATTGGTGGTGATGATAGTGGACCATTGGTAATGATGATAGTGGACCATTGATGGTGATGATAGTGGACCATTGGTGGTGATGATAGTGGACCATTGGTAATGATGATAGTGGACCATTGATGGTGATGATAGTGGACCATTGGTGGTGATGATAGTGGACCATTGATGGTGATGATAGTGGACCATTGGTGGTGATGATAGTGGACCATTGGTGGTGATGATAGTGTGAGTGATAAAGGTGGAGTCTTGCTAATGATTCTTCAGGAGCAGCAGTCTTGAAGTCACAGTCACGTGGTGATGGTGGTTGTGGTGGCGGTGGTGGTGGTGGTGATGGAAGTTGTGATGTGAGCGGTGGATGGTTGCACGTGGCGATGAAGATGCTGCCTGTGGCACCACCGATCACGGTTGCCATTGACAAAGGAAATATTCATTGGTGGATGAATGATTGTTGTTAGCATCATGCAAAATCATCAGAATTCTTCGATTATGCTGCAATAGGTTGGCACAAGGATGCGTCTCTATGAGCACCTGCCATCTCTACATGTATATCTTGTGCAAACTGGGGAAATCTATATAAAACAAAGATAATAAGGAATTGAATACCTTTGTTCTATTTAATCCACATTAAGCTTTACTTTAGTCATACAGCCACTCGACTCGAATGTTATGCAGTGTCAGAGACCCGCGAGAAAGGCAGACAAGCCATGCAGCAGACGCTCGAAGCCTTTTCTGAGGCAGTAGGTCGTGGTTTTTGCCACTGTGAGGCTGCACGATGTCCTCCAGGCCACGTGCTCCCCTCGGGAACAAAGTTCCACAAGTGCCCGGTCCCCAGGGGCGATAACTACTAAAGGCAGATTTGGCATCAGTGATAGATTAAAAGTCGTCGTCTTCCGCTCTGCCGAAGTCCGGATGTTGCCTCAACGGTACATCAAATGCGCATGTCGGAAATCTTCCAAGGGAATCGCCGCGGTATTGTTTTGATAGCCTGGTAACAAACCTTGTTTGGCTTTCAAAGTTCATATCTAGATGTTGTAAATGCATTGGCTTTAATGGCGTTCGTTCTTGAAGTGCTGACATGTTTGTGTAGGTGTGATGTACTGCTTCACTAGGTGCATGTGTCTGGGGAAATCCTAGAGACAAACAGCTTTTAAGGCGACATACCCCCAAGGAAATGCTAGAATTGCAACTATTAAAAAATAGGTAGGTTGTCCTAAAACGAGAACTGCATAATGATATGGTTTTCTTCAAATCAAGACCCTGGGTTAAAGGTGGACATGCTGTTCCTTCACATGCAACTGAATGGTACTGACATCAAGCTGCAAGACTATCATGACCGAGATGCTGGCAAAAATAAATGTTTTGCAATGATTTTAGTATAGGAGACACTTCAAGGGGGAAAAATCGCCTTCTTTTCATATGAAGCCAAATACAATCACTCTCATTGTTTGAAGACTGAGTATTGAATATATTAACATAATTCGTCGTCCACGCTAAGTGCAGTGTTATCTACGGAAGGTGGTCATTATCACGTTTTCTCTAAATGTCTTTGTCTGATTCATAGTCTATTCATAATCATGACACCTAAAAGAAAATCATCAAGTACCTACAAATGCATGATTGATCACACTGACCACAAAATCTCCGACCTGATGTCCCATGTCTATCTTCGTCTCGACCTTTGACGTGTAGGTTGCTATTTCTGATCAGCCTTTCCAGTTTTCCCGCCCCACTGTTCCTCCACCGTAATTGGCACGAGTAGGTGGGGCTTTCCTTCTGACAGGCCTGCCAAGACAGACCGGAGCTAAGCTGTTGGACTCAGCTCTGCGACGGCTTCCTCAGAGTCATCGGCACGCGCATGCGCAGAGAAAGAGCTGCTTCCAGTCACGTCTATCCCTTGAGTGGCGGTTGCCCATAGCAACGATCGGTCACCCCTGTCGCAACAAAAAACGTGTGTCCAAACATAGAGTGTTCGTTTTTATATGAATACATATGGAAAACCGTACAAGTGACGTTCGACCTACGCAGTGCGTTCCTCGATCTACAAATTATATATGGAAAACCCCTCTTTTTGTCGTGGACATAAACGCTTCTTATAATTTCAATAGACCGGGAATTTCCCGATCTGTTCGTAGATGAACGCCAATTCTATGTTTGGACGCACGTTTTTTGTGACAAGAATCGTCCCCTGTATTAATATATATCGGGAAAATCGTCCGTTGATTTGAACAGACCTGGGAAAACTTCTATGATCCACTTGTAGAAAGGCACGAACCAACTGTCCAATCAGCATGGCGCAACAAACTTTTGACGCCAAAATGACATCGGATCTATTAATTTCGTCCAATGAAAGTATCGATGCACACTATGTACGGACACGCGTTTTTTTGTTGCAACACCCCCACCTTTTCCTGCTGATGGCTGTTTTCTGTCGCCGCCCGATTAATCCTGTACTTGGAGTTTTCCTCCTAGCGCTGACTCAGACTTGGGCGGAGATATTTCTCTCTCTCTCTCTCTCTCTCTCTCTCTCTCTCTCTCTCTCTCTGTCTCTCTCTGTCTCTCTCTGTCTCTCTCTCTCTCTCTCTCTCTGTCTCTCTCTGTCTCTCTCTGTCTCTCTCTCTATCTGTCTCTCTCTGTCTCTCTGTCTCTTTCTCTCTCTGTCTCTCTATCTCTGTCTCTCTCTCTGTGTCTCTCTCTCTTTGCCTCTCTGTCTCTCTCTCTCTCTCTCTCTCTCTCTCTCTCTCTATCCTTCTGTAAGTTAGGGGTAAGAATAGACCAACCAAATTTCTGACTTGACATGCATGGGCTCTAATTCGTTTCAGCTGATTCCGTGACTAGTGGCTTTGTGTAACCTACAAAGGCTGATAGGTCGTAAAGTTCCATTCACTCATAGATTCATCCGTCTATCCATCTATCCATCCACCCACCCACCCATCCATCCATTCATTCAGTCACTCACCCATTCTACTTTTAACACTCATCCAACAAACAATTGGAGCTGATTCAGCAGGTAGAGATAGTCAGGTGCTCCGACTTCCTGTCAGATTATGGTGGCCATGGCATCTGGGTTGTTACGTTCGCAAAAGTGCATCAAACCTTGCCTCGGGGGTGGGTCCAGGTGGGGAGGTCCGGTGGAGGGGCGGCTTCATTAGTATTTCATTACTCTTCTTTTCATGTTGAACTGGTAAATTACATTGGAAGTTGCAGGCCGGAAGGCAACTCATCAATACTGCAATATTATTCTTCTCGTGATTAGTTTGTCTGTGAGACCTCTGGAGAACTTCGTACTTCTCATTTTTGTTGTGCTTTGCAGGGCCCGGGGGAGTAAAGCTCGTTATTACGTTATTATCGGCAGCCATGCATTGCTCTGCACCTGCCGCTTCTAGAGAGAAGAAAAAGGTGTGTGGGCCTTACAGAACGACGTGCGGAAGTTTCCCCATAGACTTCCGCTAGAGTAATTAGGAGCGTCTTGATAAATAATGGAAAGACTACAGTGGTCCCGAGAAAAGAAATCCGGTCACGGATATCGGTCACTTAGTCAGCAAAATCCGTCTTTCGTGCTGAATCAGTCGTGGGAGGAAACGGGCCTAACGGAGGAGGAGAAGTTTGGAGGAGGAGGAGGAGAAGGAGGTATTGGAGCAGTTGCAGGACGAGGATGATGATAAAACGGATGAGAAGGTGGAAGAGGGGGGTAAAGTTGAGGAGGAGGATAAGAAGGAGGACGAAGATAAGAGGGATGAGGAGGATAAGAAGGAGGAGGATACGGATAAGGAGGAGGGAGGAGAGAGGAGGAGGAGGAGGATGAGGAGGAGGAGGAGGGGAGGAGGAGGAGGAGGAGGAGGAGGAGGAGGATAAGAAGGAGGAGGATACGGATAAGGAGGAGGAGGAGGAGGAGGAGGAGGAGGAGGAGGAGGAGGAGGAGGAGGAGGAAGAGAAGAAGGACGAGGAGAAGGGACGAGGAGGAGGAGGAGGAGGAGGAGGAGAAGATAAGGAGGAGGAGGAGAAGGAGGAGGAGGAGGTGGAGGAGGTGGAGGAGGAGGCGGAGTGAGGAGGAGGAGGAGGAGGAGGAGGAGCTGCTTCAGGCTGTCACTACAACAACAATGAGGTCGACGACGACGACGAAGAAGAAAGATGACAAAGGAGATTGCGGTGGTGGTGGTAGCGGTGTTGGTAATGGTGGTGGAAGCGGCGGTGGTTGTGCTGCTGCTGCTGCTTAAGAAGGGAGGGAGGTAAGGAAGAATAATATCGGTTGAACATTTATTCAATATCATGAGAATAGTATCATATTCTTGAGACGATTTAGTTCTAAGACTCTTTACGGACCCCTGATTTTGTTATGATCAATTCGGGCTTTTAATATGTTATTGTCTATCGTGCCACTAATCGTCAAGTAGGTATTATCTTTTTCACAGGAAGCCAATGCTTCCTAAGCAACATTGAACACATTCCTAAAATGATCGAACCAACTTTGTACAGGTATGCTGGGGAAGGGTCTATAACTGTAACACAATTATCTGACTTGTCTCCAAAACATCTCCGGATTTTGAACACCGGAAGACAACGAAACAACTGTGTTAAGTATATATATTGACATTTCTTGTCTCTGATCTGTTCTCTGTACACTCTGCTGTATTTTTCTTTGTTTATAAAAATGAGTGATTACCTATACCTTCTCAAAAAGATCCTCAATATTTTCCGAACATTGAAACAGTCACTATCGAACAACTGTTTCTTCCTGATCGGCCGTTTTCTATCCACAACGTTTATCTTCATGCAGTCCGCTGCTTTAACAATACAGTCTGAGAGTCTACACACTGATTCATTAGTCCCAAAATATTTCTGTAGAATGTACTCATTGAGTCATGAGTATTTCAGTTATGACTTTAAGTAGGACACAAACAGTGTTGACTGAATCGTTCCATATAATTTTCCATGTAATCATTAACAGGGTATCTAACTGCCAGGTGCCTATATTAATTAAGAATGTAATTTTTAACATAACGTACATATGGGTAGAAAGGGTGCTGTCTTCTAACGAAAGTGACTTTCACCTCGGTAGCAAGTCCTGAGACAATGAAATAGTCAACAACACTGTTTCCTGTATTCGAGCTACCAGAGTTGTCACCCCTGATATATCCATTAAGTATTTTAAGGTCAAAGGCAATGCACACAGAGATGAGAGAATAACAAAATTAATTGACCTTGTAGTCTTCAGAACATTGCTCGTTTTCCATTACTACGTATCTTATATCGTGTATATCAGAAACACTGCCAGTATTCAACGATCCGGTGTGCGCATTCAGATCTCCGCACATGAGAATGGCAGTCAGAATGATAAACAAAAACATCAAGCATGGGGTTTGCTAAACTGACGACACCATTAGTGCCCTCGGTTGACAAAATGGCTATTCCTGCGGTGGAAGGTAAGCACAGAACATAATTACATATCTTTTAATTGCAATCTTGATTCCGTCAATTTTGAATAGAAGCAAGTTATCATTTTCACATGGCAGAGATTGACACCATCTTCGACACATTTTGTAAATGCGGCAAATTACAACGCCCGACCTTCTATCCTTCTCTGATAGTCTTTTTTTTTGCTGGTGCCACATAACATTTGAAATCAGGGAAATGAGTTGAAGTATCATAGCACTCAAGGAATGTTTCACAGATGCATCAACATGTCAAGCCAGATAGATGTTCGATTACGTCTGGATCATTTAATTTCGACAGAAAGCCTTTACAGTCCTAAACGATCTCCCGGAAGAAAGAATCATAGCCTCAAAGAAATCCAACATTACCAGCTGGTTGTCTGTTAGGTGTTTGGCCATTGAATGAACCTCCCTCCCAGTCACTCTCATATTACCGATACCATCACCATCTACGTTGTCATCCATTCTGGCCACCTCTGAATTTGCATCTTGAGATATCGAATGGGGGCGTCTTCAGATGTTCACTCCGTGACTCTGAGCAGACGTGTCCAGGGATTGTAAATCAACCCCGGAGGCCACGACCGCAGAGTCGGGCTGATTCTGGTTCTCCCTCGTCTTTCCCTCTTCAGCGCCGTTTGCCCTCGGGAGGCTCCTGGTCTTTCCTACTCCTTCCCTCCTGACCTCCACCACACAGAGACAGAGAGACAGAGACAGACAGACAGACAGACAGACAGACAGAGGAGTGAGAGAGAGAGAGAACGAACGAACAAACGAACTTTATTTAACAAGGGTAGTGAATTAGGCAGTAGTGCCTT
>JAWQFJ010013366.1:85000-94304 GCA_034096865.1 Theodoxus fluviatilis | reverse complement strand
TCCCGGTGGAGCATAGGGCCGCAACAACACCTCGCCAACGCACTCTGTTCTGGGCTGTTCTCCTCAGCTGAGTCCACGTCATTCCGGCGTCCTTCACTTCGCTCTCGACAGACCTTCTCCACGACTGTTTGGGCCGTCCCACTTTTCTTTTTCCCTGTGGGTTCCAGTCAAGTGCTTGCCTCGTGACGTTGTCGGCTGGTTTGCGCAGTGTGTGACCTATCCACCCCCATTTCCTTTTCTTGATGTCCTGACTGATGGGGTTCTGGTTGGTTTCTTCCATAGGTCTGTGTTGGAGATCTTCTCAGGCCACCTGATGTTGAGGATGTGGCGCAAGCACTTGTTGACAAAAGTCTGTACCTTGTTGGTGATGGTGTTGGTTACCCGCCATGTTTCGGACCCATAGAGGAGGACTGCTTTCACATTAGTGTTGAAGATGCAAACTTTGCTGCGCTGGGATAATGCCTTGGAGTTCCAGATGGGACGCATGGTGTTGGACGCTACCCTTGCCTTGTTAATCCTGCTCTTAACGTCGTCGTCTGCGCCGCCATCAATGTTGACCACGCTTCCTAAGTAGACAAAGTGGTCAGTTTCCACTAGGTCTTCTCCCTGTAGCTGTAGTGGCTGATGTAATCTGTTGTTCATACGCATCACCTCTGTCTTCTTGGTGTTGATTTTCAGGCCGGTTTTTCCTGCCTCCTCCGCTAGTCGGGTTAGCTTGGGCTGTGCATGCTGCTGTTTGTGGGACAGGAGGCCGGCCTCGTCCGCAAAATCCAGGTCCTCTAGGTGTTTGGTGAAGGTCCACTGGATGCCAGTGCTGCTGCCCTCTGTGGTTCTTCTCATAGTCCAGTCTATGTCGATCAGGAAACTTGTCGGCGAGAGCGTACAACCCTGTCTCACTCCTGTCTTCACTGCGAAGGGGTCAGTCAGCTTCCTGTTGTGAATAATCTGGCAAGATGAGTCCTCATAAAGCAGCTGGATGATGCTTATGAGCTTTTGCGGGATTTCATAGTGCTGCATCAGCTTTCAGTTGGTTTCCCTGTCGACGCTGTCGAATGCTTTTTCAAAGTCCACAAAAGTTGTGTACAGCGGAGACTGCCATTCGATGGATGAAGGAGGACGACGACGAGGAGAAGGAGGACGACGACGAGGAGAAGGAGGACGACGACGAAGAGGAGGAGGATGACGACGAGGAGGTTTGAGGACGACGACGAGAAGGATGAGAGAGAAAAAGAGGAGGAGAGAGAGGAAGAGGTGGAGAGAAAGGAAGAGGAGGATAGGGAGGAGGAGAGGGAGGAAGTGGAGGAGAGGGAGAAAGAGGAGAGGGAGGAAGAGGAGAGGGAGGAAGAGGAGAGGGAGGAAGAGAGGAAAGGGAGGAAGAGAGGAAAGGGAGGAAGAGAGGAAAAGGAGGAAGAGAGGAAAAGGAGGAAGAGAGGAGAGGGAGGAAGAGAGGAGAAAGGAGAAAGAAAGGAGAGAGGAGAAGAGGAGAAGAGGAGAAGAGGAGCGAGGAGAAGAGAAAGAAAAAGGAGGATAGGACAAGGGGATGGCAGAAAGGTAGAAAAGACGGAGGGATAGGGGAGAGGGCAGAAAAGGCAGAGCGGGTAGAGTTGGGAGATTAGGTGTGGAGTGCAGAACTGAAGGCGGAAGGAAAGGGGAGGGGCAGGGTGAGAGGGGGGAGGTGGAGGACCTACGAAAAAGGAGGGGGACTTTTGCTACTCCTGCTTATGCTGGCGTCTTCGATACGTGCGGGTTTAATACGCGATCTCTGTTCTCGCGGCTGTGTTGGCTTCGCGTGACTTCATCCTGTAACTATGCACAGAATGACGTCTGTTTCCTCTCTCTCTCTCTCTCTCTCTCTCTCTCTCTCTCTCTCTCTCTCTCTCTCTCTCTCTCTCTAGAATTCCATTATATTCTCTAAATGGAAGAGACACTGGATCTCAAGGGTCATGGCAACCCGGGGAAAATCCATGGCATCGACTGGTGCCAGTCTTCAAAACTTGGAGGTCTCAGCGCACCCCATCCTCCAGTGGAAGGAACTTTCCATGAATATATCAAATTTCGAAACCCAGCCTTTGGCGCAAAATCGATAATAATTTCGGTCTCACCAGCATCAACAGCGAGAGTTTCCCGGTTGAAACCGGTAGAATGAAGCGATGACGGCACATTTCTGGCAAATATATTTTCCAAAGGCATGATGAGCGCCTCTTTAGCGATATGAAAATGTTTAATGGGTCATCGCAACATCGCAAAATGACCACCTAGCCTATCTCAAACCCCAACATCCCCCCCTTCCCATCCCCCCCCCCCCCTCCGTCAACCCCCCCCCCCCCCTCCCGGCCTACCCCCCCCCCCTTTTTCGAATAGTGACCAGGAACTTCATCGATTGGCCGTTCGGCATGCCAAAAAAGTCGTGCACCACCTGCAATCCGACCACGCCAACCGCAACCGTTTTAGTTATGACGCACAACTGGTTTTGCCAGGAATTATCTAGGCCACCTACTGGATTCCGGATGGAGGAACTCCACGAATAGGTCTGCGTGCGTCTATGCGAGCAGGCTGGCCCCAATCCATCCTTCCCCCCGCTCTTCCCAAATCCCCACCCCCCCTGAGTTCTGAACGAGTTCCCGAATTCGCAGCACCCCTACAACACCTCACCCCACCCCCCTTTTCTCACCTCAGCTACCCAATCACACCAATCTTCTTAACCCCGTACCTGCCCAGATCTTATGTTTATTCCCCTCCTAAGTCACACGTACTTCTTTACCAAGCACCTTACCCCCGACCTCCCCGCTCCACCTCCTTCTCCTGCACCTTTTCGTTGGAGATCTCCCTATAAAGTAAATTCTGTCCTTTATCAAGCCTCACCCCTTGCCCAGTTTCCCCAATCCCCTACCCCCATCGACCTCCATCTTTTGAGATCTCCGCATACATTCGTCCTTTCCTGAATTGTTTTCCCATCCCATCCCCAATCTCCACCCCATCCCCAATCTCCATCCCCGACCTAAATCCCCCACCCTAATCTCATCTTAGACACACACACACACACACACACACACACACACACACACACACACACACACACACACACACACACACACACACACCCTTCACCCTTCCCTGACCCAGCCAACCCCCACCTCCACCCTTCCCCAGCCTCGTTTTTTTGAGGTCTTCCCAGAGGGTTCACCCCTCCACGTTGTCAAACCGTACCTTCTCCCCACCCTCTCTTCATCCGCCAGTGCTTCCTCTGGCACAAGCCCTGCTTTCATGCAGGCTCGCAGAGTTCAGCGCCACCGTTTGTCCACACCCCCACATCTCCCAGAAATTCTGTCGATCGATAGTCTCTGGTTGCCGTGGCAACACGCACGTAAGGAGAGCTTGCTGTCTATGGGTATTGATCCAAGACTCGGAGCAGACTCCCCCTGTAGCCCCGTATGTCTGGTGGCTCTGCCGTGTTTCTGTAGGTCTGGAGCACGGCAGCTTGCACCTCAAACTGTGCTTTTATCTTCTTTGTGCTTGCTTGCGTATAGACCTTGTGTTAGTAGTTGACTGGAAAGTCCGATCTGACGTGTTCGTGAACGTGTTGTGTTTTTCACTGTGTGTTTTCTCCACTCTGTGTGTGTGTGTGTGTGTGTGTGTGTGTGTGTGTGTGTGTGTGTATGTGTGTGTGTCTGATAGGACTCGTCTGTGTTTTTTGTTTAAATAATAATTTGTATAAATGTGACCAGCCACGACAAAACCAGTGCTAAGTCATTTTTTGGACAAAATAGGGTTTTTTAATATGTTTGAATTCTGCATTCATTTCTGTTTGTTTTGATATAACAGTGAACAGTGTGAGTTAATTAGACTAGGAGTTACAGGCATTTCAAGTTGGGTACTGAAGCAGCGGTCATTTTGAAAAAACGGTCTCAGAAGATTTACCCTCTTCAGACATTAAACACCTTAGCAACGGTATTTCAAAATCCGTTTCCAAAAATAGCTGACCTTATTTTTCTTTGACATCCACAGAGCGGGAACGCCGAGAGAGCGGCCTTTCCAACGGTATATAACATGAAGGGGTTCTGGAAGGGTTTAGGTGGGTTTATTGCGGCTAAAATGAGGCAATTAACGCTAATTACAGGGAGCTTTTGAAACAATACATAACACAAAAGTCTTTATTTTACCATCAAAATATAATTCTTCAAAATGTTTCCTTTACTGGCATGATAGCTTGAACCATGTAAAATCTATTTTTATCAAAAAGTGAAAATCACCCAGATTGACCCTTCCTGCCTTTTCTCAGACTTAGCACAAAATAGGGCCGCGCGACTTAGCACTGGTTTTGTCGTGGCTGGTCACAAATGTGCTGCCTTGTATGTTTGTTGTTGCGTCCTTCTCTCTAGACCTGGAGCACGTCAGTCTCTCTCTAACTCTTCTACCTACTGTGCCTTTATGTCTATGCCTGACATTGTTTTTATTGCATATGTGTAGGCCTTGTTAGTAGGCTTGACAAATAGTCGGATACGATATATTTGTGAACGTGTTGTGTTTTTTATTGTGTGTCTTTTACACCTTGTATAAAGTATAATTTTCCTAATACTAATTGGCTTGCTTAATCTGTCTGTTTTGTCTTTATATAAGTCACCCTGTCTGCGACGTGGCTGAGTTGGGATCTGTAGGTCTGAAGCGCATAGAATTCCTCTCAAACTACCCACTGTGCGTTAATGTCTATTCCTGGCATCTTTTTCTGTACTGCTTGTGTGTAGACCTTGTGTTGGTAGGCTTGACATGTAAGGCATATCTGGCTGTCATAACGTGTTGTGTTTTTCATTGTATGTCTTGTCCACGTTGTATGGGTGTAACACTTTGCCTAATACGCTTATGTAATGCGTCTGTTCTGTAAAAATCTGTGCTGTGGCTGTGCTGTGTTCTGTAGGCCTGCAATACGGAATTTTCCCACTCAATCCCATCTACCCACTGTGCTTTTATGTTTGTGTTCGGCATTCTCCTTTGTTAGCATGTACGTAGACCTTTTGTTGGTAGGCTCGACTTACGGGTCAGATCTGGTTTATATGTGCGAACGTATTGTGCTTTTCAATTTGAGTCTTTTATAATTTGTATGGGTGTAGTACAAATAACTCTAGCAGCGTACCAGGCAGGAGCCGATCGTCAACGCCATCCAAAGAAGGAAATGGAAGTGGATCGGGCACACCCTGCGCAGAAACGATGCCAGCATTCCACGCCACGCCTTGGACTGGAACCTCCAGGGTAAACGGAAGCGTGGTAGACCAGCACTGACCTGGAAAAGAACCCTACAAGCAGAGCTGAGGACAGTCCCTCTTATATCACTGTCTTCTCACAACCAACTCACTGTCTATTTCTACTTACCACAACTCATACTTCAGAGCGAACACCGCTCATCACTCTGGGCCAGAACTCAACTTCCACTCACCCCTCACTCCAATCTTTACAGTCTTTGGACTACTAACTTCACCCTCAACGCACCAGCCAAAGCCAACTCTCTCAGGTGAGATACTTCCAAAAACCTATTTTCCCATTACATTGTGTATGTATGTGTGTGTGTGCGTGTGTGTGCGCGCGCGTGTGTATTTGTGTGTGTGTGTGTGTGCAAGCGTCTATGTGTGTTCTGTCTTTTCCAAAGATCATTTTACTATCAGGCCATTCTGAACACAGAGATATAGTATCTCTGACACAGGTTGGTCACGTGACTTCGGCCCCACATTCTAATGATTTTACCAATCAAAATTCAACATGATCAAAAGACCATTGAGAGTAAAAAGAGACGATTCTATTTCACTCCAATTATTTATCCCGATAGATAAACACAAATTTGGTGTTCTAATTAAACTAATCTATGAGATTTTCAGGAAATCATTTGAGAACTACTTTTAGCGCAAACATCGTCTATAAGGTTGCAAACTGCCTTCAGCACGTGCGCTTGTCTTTGGAACTAGTCAGTATAAACGCATCGAAAAGGATTCCTATGGCTCCGGGCTGGTTTCGTGAATCTATGGTTATACTCTCGCAAGTAAATGCTTTCTGGCCGGAACCTGTGGTCTAACTGCCTTCACACTGTTTGACGAGCTGCTGAGTCCACACTTCGATCATTCGTGTATCGACTGATCTAGAAGTAGAAGGAAGATTTTACTCACTGTTGTCTGTGTTGAACGTTGATCGAGTTTAAGTTTCTTCTGTAGGAATCCGTCCGATTCCGAAGTTCGATATCATCGGAGAGCTCAGAAGCAGTTTTTCTAAGTTTAATCCTTCTAAGCATACATTAAATTAATGATTCCTCATCAGTAAAAGCACTCAGCGGGTTTCTGGGCGTATCGTACTATCGGTCCAAAAGATTATCATTATGCAGACAGGATTGGTTGCCTTACTCGCACAATGAAGTATAATTGTTGCTGTTATTAGTAGAGTTCACAATATTACACTCTTGTGATTCGAATTTTACCGCATACAAGTTTTACATTTATGGGAAATCGATGTTTAGAAAATGAACTGACGGAAAGATGGCTGCCAGTATCGAGTGTATCACAACAAGCGGAGGAATACACTCAAGGATGTGATATGCCATTCAGCGTGGCTGAGACTCAGTGTTGAATGGTGGTATGCATGTTATGGAAGAATTAAGGCTATCACGTGACCAACCTGTCGCTGAGACTATATGCACTATAGTCTCAGCCACGCTGAATGCTATCAGGCATGTCTAATATGTAACTGTTGTCCTACACATTTATCGTGCTTTCATTTGAATGTTGAATAAACCGTCTCTGCTGTTTAGTTTAAAAAACAATTCTTTTTGTCTAGAATGTAGGTTGTGTCCTGTACTTATACATATTCTGACCCTTTGATTTGCATGTCTAGTGTCTTTCTCTGGCTTGTACATCTGCAGTCACTTGACCTGTGTACATAACACATGCTTGTCAGCTCAATCTGTCATTGTAAGTCGAGCTTTTCTGCTTTGGCTTGCATGTCTGCACTGTGCTTCCTGGTGGGTTTCTGCTTTCATGACATTCGCATTTAAGCAGATGAAAACCGTTGATGTGTTCTGTCTTCATCTGATCTGCCCAGCAAAATCCGGATCTTCAACGATATCTCTTGGCACAATCTCACAGCTACTGACACCCCATCACCCCCCGGTCCTACTCTTTTGAATTAATAGTTCAGTTTATTGGGTCTAAACAAATACACAAGGAGGACAAAATTACAAGGAAGGCCAAAAAAAAAGGAAGAGACGAAATTATCATAGATATCATGAATACCAACAACCACATCCTCCTCCTCTTTATCATCTTCATCAACTTCAACGTCTTTATTTTCTTCTTCATCATCATCAATCATCCATCATCATTGTAATCATCGTCGTTGTTAACATCAGTTAGGGGTTGGGGGAGACTGGGAGGAGAGAAGGTGCCGCGACATCCCCCGGTCCTACTTTGTTCATTGATCTCAGGCGTTCGTGCAGAATGCCCATGTTGATTATCTACAGAGTCATGTTAGAATGAATGTTAGCAATTACTTCGTGCATGCATTACTTGTAGTTATATGGGATATGGACTAGGGGAACATGAAGAGAGAGAACATTTTTTACAGAAACCTTTTTTTGTACCACTAACTATTCATTTATGTCATTGTCCTCTTGAGCACTGTGCTCATTTGGCTCCGCTTTTCCATTCTTTCTGTAACGCCTTACTCGCCCGTTTCTCGCATTGTTGAGAGAGAGAGAGAGAGAGAGAGAGAGAGAGAGAGAGAGAGAGAGAGAGAGAGAGAGAGAGAGAGAGAGTATGTGTTCTGTACACACCACAATAAGAATAAGTTCACATCCAGCAACTGCCTCTCGATACCTCGATCCCTCCTCAGCCACAATCAGTGTAATGTGCGATCAGAGACACTATAGTATTTCTGGTGCGATGACATCTCTCTCTCCCAGAAGGTGATGTCACAACAAAAGGCTCACAGGCAAAGAAGGGAAGTTTCTGGTCTTGTATCGCATTGCATTGTATCCGCTCTGCCTTCTCTCCATTTCATTTTCTGAACTTGATCTATCTCTTACGCCCATCCCAGTTTGCCCGCAGTATTTCACCTACATGTACTCCGGTTGCTTCATCTTCTTTGCCCATCGCTGAATGGCACGTCTGCCTTCTGCGTCAGAGCTGCCTGTCCGTTGTATTATAGTGTCATATCCTAGACAGTCGAGTATCCTAAAACGTAGAGCGTGAACTACTTGCATATTATTAACATGACGAAATATGGTTTATCATCGTTTTCTTTCACCGTAGTACCCTATCAAATGGTACTTTCCTCTAGAAATGTTTGTGTAATCACACGCAGCAAAGACAAAATCTTTGGGTTCAATATTTCATAAAACGCTCATCGTTACAACTGGCTATTCGCAGTTAGGATTGGAATATAGTGTATCGCCTTTGGAGGCTATTTAAGCTGAAATGGTCGAAGTCGGAAATATTCGCGGACACTGTACCCCAGTTTCAAATCTCGGCATTTCTCACGAGAACGGACATTTACAAACGTCGTTTAGCTTAAGATTACACCCGAATCATGCGGACCGTTAAGGTGCATGGAGTACAGTACCGCCGAGCAAGGCTGAAATGGTCGTTGTCAACCACATTCGGGGACAGAGTACTCGGAGTACTCTGTCCACGGGGACAGAGTACTCGGTCTTTGAAATCTCGGCATTTGAACGAGAACGAGACTTCCAACAACAGGCAGTTTACCTATCAAAATGGCGGTCGACGTTCGAATGGGACAAGATTTGTTGAACTATTTGAATACAGTGCCGGCGTGAAACACTTATCGCCGAGTGAAGAATATGTCGCGATATATCACATGGTCATCGGTATGTCACGTGACTGTAAGGACGAGATTTCAAAGACCGAGTACTCTGTCCCCGTGGACAGAGTACTCCGAGTACTCTGTCCCCGAATGTGGTTGACAACGACCATTTCAGCCCGAGCAAGACGTTTGTCACAAAACGCAGATACATTAACGCGGCCGGATCTTAGCATAACTCCCCGGGCGTGCGAGTCACGTGACAGTAAGGCCGAGATTTCAAAACTGGGGTACAGTGTCCGCGAATGTTTCCGACTTCGACTCATTCAGCGCTATTTAAGGGCCATTCATTGTGACATACATTAAAACTGTTAGAACAAGTATAAGTCGATTCACGATTCCCCTAGTGATTCGCCTCGTACGAAATGCATAGGAAGGCGCGGTAGGTCAATTGTTACCCCTAACCCATAGGTGAAACGAAATGAATGAATGAATGAATTTTTGCTTAAGGCTA
>JAWQFJ010013366.1:75000-82500 GCA_034096865.1 Theodoxus fluviatilis | reverse complement strand
CTGTAATGATAAGTCAAGTGTCGAGTGGCGTAGAGAGTCGCGGTGGGGCTGTAATGATAAGTCAAGTGTCGAGTGGCGCAGGGAGACGCGGTGGAGCTGTAATGATAAGTCAAGTGTCGAGTGGCGCAGGGAGACGCGGTGGGGCTGTAATGATAAGTCAAGTGTCGAGTGGTGCAGGGAGACGCGGTGGAGCTGTAATGATAAGTCAAGTGTCGAGTGGCGCAGGGAGACGCGGTGGAGCTGTAATGATAAGTCAAGTGTCGAGTGGCGCAGGGAGACGCGGTGGAGCTATAATGATAAGTCAAGTGTCGAGTGGTGCAGGGAGACGCGGTGGGGCTGTAATGATAAGTCAAGTGTCGAGTGGCGCAGGGAGATGCGGTGGAGCTGTAATGATAAGTCAAGTGTCGAGTGGCGCAGGGAGATGCGGTGAAGCTGTAATGATAAGTCAAGTGTCGAGTGGTGCAGAGAGACGCGGTGGGGCTGTAATGATAAGTCAAGTGTCGAGTGGCGCAGGGAGACGCGGTGGAGCTGTAATGATAAGTCAAGTGTCGAGTGGCGCAGGGAGACGCGGTGAAGCTGTAATGATAAGTCAAGTGTCGAGTGGGGCAGGGAGACGCAGTGGAGCTGTAATGATAAGTCAAGTGTCGAGTGGCGCAGGGAGACGCGGTGGGGCAGTAATGATAAGTCAAGTGTCGAGTGGTGCAGGGAGACGCGGTGGAGCTGTAATGATAAGTCAAGTGTCGAGTGGCGCAGGGAGACGCGGTGGAGCTGTAATGATAAGTCAAGTGTCGAGTGGTGCAGGGAGACGCGGTGGAGCTGTAATGATAAGTCAAGTGTCGAGTGGCGTAGAGAGACGCGGTGGGGCTGTAATGATAAGTCAAGTGTCGAGTGGCGCAGGGAGACGCGGTGGGGCTGTAATGATAAGTCAAGTGTCGAGTGGTGCAGGGAGACGCGGTGGGGCTGTAATGATAAGTCAAGTGTCGAGTGGTGCAGAGAGACGCGGTGGAGCTGTAATGATAAGTCAAGTGTCGAGTGGCGCAGGGAGACGCGGTGGAGCTGTAATGATAAGTCAAGTGTCGAGTGGCGCAGGGAGACGCGGTGAAGCTTTAATGATAAGTCAAGTGTCGAGTGGTGCAGGGAGACGCGGTGGGGCTGTAATGATAAGTCAAGAGTCGAGTGGCGCAGGGAGAGGCGGTGGAGCTGTAATGATAAGTCAAGTGTCGAGTGGCGCAGGGAGACGCGGTGAAGCTGTAATGATAAGTCAAGTGTCGAGTGGTGCAGGGAGACGCGGTGGAGCTGTAATGATAAGTCAAGTGTCCAGTGGCGCAGGGAGACGCGGTGGAGCTGTAATGATAAGTCAAGTGTCGAGTGGTGCAGGGAGACGCGGTGGGGCTGTAATGATAAGTCAAGTGTCGAGTGGCGCAGGGAGACGCAGTGGGGCTGTAATGATAAGTCAAGTGTCGAGTGGCGCAGGGAGACGCGGTGGAGCTGTAATGATAAGTCAAGTGTCGAGTGGCGCAGGGAGACGCGGTGGAGCTGTAATGATAAGTCAAGTGTCGAGTGGTGCAGGGAGACGCGGTGGAGCTGTAATGATAAGTCAAGTGTCGAGTGGCGCAGGGAGACGCGGTGGAGCTGTAATGATAAGTCAAGTGTCGAGTGGCACAGGGAGACGCGGTGGAGCTGTGATGATAAGTCAAGTGTCGAGTGGTGCAGGGAGACGCGGTAAGTCTGTTCTTACTCCCAGCCCAAAGGGGAATGAATAAGGGTGGAACAAAGAATATGAACGAACGAATGAACAAATGAACGAACTATGAACGAATGAATGAATGAATTAAAAACCACTAATGAATCTTTCCGGTCAATCAGCCTCTCTGGGCTATATAAGACTACTGACCACGAAAAAAGAAAAGAGTCGAATAGCGATCATTACGACCCCCCTGTGGGTTCGGGGTAAGAATTGACCCACCGCGTCTCCCTACGCGATTCGTAAGAGGAGAATAACTACGGACACCGTGACTTGATGAGCGTTTACTCCAAACTGTTCTAAAGATTTTCGTGCTTGATGGCCTTACATAGCCTACACAGGCTGATAGGCCGTAAAACGCTATCCATCCATCCATCCATCGCCATTACGACTGGCGTAGGTGGACGCAGTGAGTCTAGACTTGCCCTCCAGCCACAGGACTTTTGTGAAGAGAGAGCTGCTTAAGCCCAGGTCGCCATTGATAGACGGAAGTGTAAAACACACGCAACCAGAAACTATGAACTTCAATCGATCTGTGCCCCTTCATACTGAGGGTAAGAACTGACCCACCCTATCTCCCTACGCAATCCGAAAGAGACCAATAACTAGGCATATCGTGAATTGAATAACCATCTTGAATGATATTTCGTGATCAATGACCATGGATAGCCCACAAACAAAGGCTAAAAGGCCGTAAAACTTCGTCAATCCATCCACCCACCCATCCAGTACAGCGATCCGCTCTTCAAGGCGCATTTTCGAATGAGCCGATCTTCATTTCAGGTAATTATTATTTGCTCAGATTATTTCGGAAATCTCTTTGTTTTATTATTATATATTCCTATTATCTAAGGATGTATGTTTTGGAGACGCATTCGTACATTTGTGAACGTTTGAATGAATAATAACCTTTCGGCTCTCGGAGTAGTGTTGACATGTCGATTTGTGATGTAGACAGTCACACACCGAAATTAAAGATGGATAATTTCATGGGTGTAAACTATAATTTAGTGCATTAATTTTTTTAAATGAGAAAATAATTGTGAGGAATGTTTTAAACTCCACTGCATTGGTAGTGCATCATTCGTGTTTACATTTATGCTACTGCATCCAACGATTTATGGATATTTCAATATAAAAGGATAAATGTTCCTTTGACATCGCGGATTTTACAACCGTATTCGTTTTAAATGTTTGTGGTGATTCTGATCTTTCTTAAAAATTCTCAAAGCAGCTACGATATGAAGCAGTGTCAACATGGGTGTGGGTGGATGGATGGAGGTCAAGGGCCTATCAGCCTTGTAGGCTATATAAGGCCACAACGTTAATAAATACCCATCTTTACCAAGGTATAAAAACAATACACACCAGTGGAGTCTAGTACGACTCAACTAACCAGTCACATGAAATCTATGAAATAGAGTTCCACTGCCTATCAGCCGGCGGAGGATGTGTAGAACCTTCAAAACGAGAAAGCATAAAGGGCGATAGGGCAAAATTCACATCTCGATTTCCCTCTTCACCCACAAATCACTTAGGGATGGATGCATGGGTGTAAAAATAGTCTAATACCAATGTCAGTCCCCCCCCCCCCCCTACCCCTTCTGTCTGGAATTTCAAAATGATGTCACCTTAAAATAATTTTGCAAGTGTGATTGGGCCTGGTGGTAAGACAGGTTCTTGGTGGGGATGAACAAAGGGAAGAGTTGGCATTGTTCCCACAATGTGGAACAATGCACATGCCTGGGGAACAGTCTGCATTCACATGTCACGTTGAAACAAGTGATCGAACACGCAACCCATTCAGCGTGGCTGAGACTAGTGAATATAGTCTCAGCAACAGGTTGGTCACGTGATAGCCTAAATTCTTCCATAACATGCATACCACCGTTCTGAACAGCCACGCTGAATGCCATATCACATCGTGAGTGTATTCCTACGCTTGTTGTGATACACTCCATACTGGCAGCCATTTTTCCGTCAGTTCATTTTCTAAACATCGATTTCCCATGAATGTAAAACTTGTATGCGGTAAAATTTGAATCACAAGAGTGTAATATTGTGAACTCTACTAAGTATAAGGACTTTGAATACAACAGCAATATTTATACTTCATTGAGCGAGTAAGGCAACCAATCCCGTCTGCATAATCTTCGATACACACAGAAACCCACTGAGTGCTTTTGCTGATGAGGAATCATTAATTTAATGTATGCTTAGAAGGATTAAACTAAGAAAAACTGCTTCTGAGCTCTCCGATAATATCGAACTTTGGAATCGGACGGATTCCTACAGAAGAAACTTCCATTCGATTAACGTTCAACACATACGGAATGTAGGTTAAATCACTTACTGACTCCATCAGTGGATACACGAATGATCGAAGTGTGGAGCTCGTCAAACAGTGTGAAGGCAGTTAGACCACAGGTTCCGGCCAGAAAGCATTTACTTGCGAGAGTATAACCATAGATTCACGAAACCAGCCCGGACCCATAGGAATCCTTTTCGCTGCGTTTATAGTAGGTCCAAAGATCGCGTGTATTACTACAGTAGTCGCCGCCTATAAAACACGCGGTTAATAAAAACAGCCGTTTTTTACACACAGTTGGTCCGGTCCGGATTTACCACTATATAACATATGTAAAATTGCGCTGGTTATTAAATATACAGGCGCCGTTTAATAAAAACACTTTCTGTTCTTTTTCTCGCTGTTCGGAGGGTCAGAGTCGATCTCTGGTTGTGAATTCTTGTCAGCAAACCGTTAGATGACAACTAAAGACGCTTCAGCGTTTGTGTGAACAGTGATTACACCCTTGTCAGCAAACCGTCAGATGTCAATTCAACACTGTCTAGTCTCGCTGGATAAGCACTGAATCAGAAAATGGCTTTAACTTCAGCTCCAAAGAAAAGAAAAAGAACAGAAATGACACCCAAAGACAAAGTGGACTTGCTTGATCGCTACCGAGAGCTAAATTCTAAAAGTTTGAGGGAGGGTGCTGACATTTTGGGTGTGTCGGCATCATTTCTGTGCCAGACACTGAAAAAAGAAGATGAACTTAGGGCTGATATCGCAGAGGGCTCCAGTCAAGGCCAAAGGAAGCGTCAGCGCTGCGGGAAGGATAAAGAGACAGAAGATGGCTTAAAGCGGTGGTTCGACTCTATCCAAGCGCGCAACACACCTGTAAACGGCCCAATCCTGTGTCAGAAGGCGGAACAGATTGCTTCCCAGCTTGGTCGCTCCGAATTCAAAGCTACAAATGGGTGGTTTAACAGGTGGAAGAAACGCAACGGCTTGGTGAAGCATGAAGTGCCGGTTAATAAAAACGTCGCTTATTAAAAACACTTTTGTTCGGTCCCAATGTGTTTTTAATAAGCGGCGACTACTGTATATACACAATCGCACGTGCTCAAGGCAGTTTGCAACCTTATAGACACGTTCGCGCTAAAAGTAGTTCTCAAATGATTTCCTGAAAATCTCATAGATTAGTTTTATTAGAACACCAAATTTGTGTTTATCTATCGGGATAAATAATTGGAGTGAAATAGAATCGCCACTTTTTACTCTCAATGGTCTTCTGATCATGTTGAATTTTGATTGGTAGAATCATTGGAATGTGGATTCGAAGTCACGTGACCAACCTGTGTCAGAGATACTACATCTCTGTGTTCATCCAGCCGTGACCACACGGCCACCACAATTTGGCGCGCAGAGCAGGGGTTTGAAGTGAGTTTGCTTTACCACCACACGTTCCATCCTGTCACTTCCTTCCTTCAGCTGATAATGCCCCCAATATCCTTCCTTCATGTCCTTCCTTTCATCCTGCGTGTTGGTTGGTGGGTGGTGGGTGGGTGGGTGGTAGTTGCTGGTGGGTAGGTGGGTGGGTGGTGGTGGGTGGTGGGTGGTTGTTGGTTGGTGGTGGATGGTGAGTGGTGGGTGGTGGATGGTGGAACTTAGTAGTTGGGTGGGAAGTGGCTGGGTGGTGGTTGGTGGGTGGTGGTTGGTGGGTGGTGGGTGGGTGGGTGGTGGTGGGTGGTTGGTGGGTGGTGGATATTTGGTGGTGGGTAGGTGGGTGGTGAGTTGTTGGTGGTAGGTGGTTGGTGGTGAGTGGTGGGTGGTGGTGGGTGGTGGTGGGTGGTGGGTGGTTGCTTGTTTTTTGTGTTGCTTGTTTCTCGTGTTGTTTGTTTCTCGTGTTTTTTGTTTCTTGTGTTGCTTGTGAAAGAGGGGTTGTTGTGTGGTGGGACCTAGGCGCAGGGTGGAGCTATAGAGAGGCGTTTGGACATCTCTCTACTCCTTCAGCAGGACAAACCCCGGTTCCTTTAACGCCACATGAAGCATGGGGGCGTGTGTGGCACCCTACTATCGCAGCGCCAGATGCAACAAGGGTGCCGGTGGCTGAGCTGGGCAGGCAGGGAGGGAGTATAGAGGCTGTGTTTGCTCTCTCTCCCTTCACTCCTCCAAGGGGTCAGCAGACAAGGAAGGCTTGGCGTCAAATTTCTCCATCTTTATTCATAGTAGCAGACAGCGCAACATAGGCAAAGCTATTGTCCACTGGGCTGACCTTCCCGTGACCTCTCGCTATGGCCTCCTGACTGCCATCTGTCTCTCTCTCTCTCTGATTCTATCTCTGCCCATGTGTGTTGGCCCTGTTAAGGCATGGGCTTTAAATAGCCATCACGCGGGCGTGAGCGAGCGCAAACGAAATTTCTAAGCAGAACCTGGACAGGGGACTCCCAGTGGACGCGAAATTGTGTTAACATGACAGCTTCTAACAACTATTTGAGGCTTAAATCAACAATTCCATATGACAAGCTCCACTCCGTTGGAAAGTGCGTTAATCAAAGCACACTCTGCACCAATGAATGAATTCCAAAAGTGATTCGTATACAAATGGGTGGCAATTGAAGTATTTATGGCGCGAATTAAATCAGATATGTATTCATCGTTTTCTATTAATACTATCGTTTACAACTCACGGAGTGCAGGTTGCCATATATGGGATAGTTGATAAGGGTAAACACTATGCATATATTCAATACTACAAACAATACATGATACATTAGATGAATAAACTCTAAAATTCGATGTGCCCTCAAGCACTGGAATAGAAGTCGGAAGTCAGACGCTAAAGCGAGTCTGTGCGAGTAACATGTATCTCTAAGGCAGCAACAGAGCTTGAGCGCCAAGCGCCTTCTCGCGTATCTCTGCAGTTACAATCCACTGCACACTAGAATGGGAATGGGAGAGAGTACATTTAACTAGAGTGATCTGGACAAATCTCTCCTATTCTCACCCTTTTACACTTGTTTCTTGTGTTGCTTGTTTCTTGTGTTGCTTGTCATTCGTGTTGCTAATCTGTAGAAATAGTGATATCGTATCAACAATCAACCCAAGCCGCTCGATGCATCAACTCATTAATGGGCTTTTTCATTCACTCATTCATTAATTAGTTCATTCATTCATTCATTCATTCATTCATTCATTCATTGAATAATTCTTTCGTTCTCTTATTCACTCATTTATTGATTCACTCATTAATTCACTCATTCATTTATTTTTAATTCATTTATTGATTCAATCATTCATTCATTCGTTCATTCATTATTTCGTTCATTCATTCATTCACTTATTCTTCTGTTTAATCATCTACTAATTCATTCACTTAAAAATTCTTTCACTCACCCATTCACTCGTTCACCCATTCACTCGTTCACCCATTCACTCGTTCACTCATTCACTCGTTCATTCATCTACTTAT
>JAWQFJ010013366.1:65000-72500 GCA_034096865.1 Theodoxus fluviatilis | reverse complement strand
TGAGCTCTTGTGCAGCTTGAAACAGATACCAGGAGGTTGCGGTGTGAAATGCACAACCATGCCCTGCATCCATTGTTACAGTTTGACCAGACCCTGTGTAGCCTTGAGCAAAGTGTAGAAACCTTGCTCTACTTCTAAGTACTCGAGTATTCAACTTCATGCTGATGAAGAATTTTAACCTGAAAATGTACCAGGTGTTAGTCCATTACTTAAACTTTAAAGCAACTTTTCTGTTTTCACTCTTTGTTCTTATGTTCTATTTTACAAGTTTGACAGTTTGGGGGTTTTGGTAGCAAAGAGAAAATGTTTTACTCTTGCACTTGAAGGAGCTTGATGATGGGTAGTTGCAGTACGCCAGTAGCTTGATTTATTATTTTTCCCCTGGAAATGTGCCAGGTGTTAGTCCAGTACTTAGTTAAAGCAACTTTGTCACTCTTTGTTCTTATGTTCTATTTTACAAGTTTGACAGTTTGGGGGTTTTGGTAGCAAAGAGAAAATGTTTTACTCTCCCACTTGGAGTTGCTTGATGATGGGTAGTTGCGCTGAAATGGTCGAAGTCGGAAACATTCGCGGACACTGTACCCCAGTTTCAAATCTCGCCATTTCTCGCGAGAACGGACATTTATAAACGTCGTTTAGCTTAAGATTGCACCCGAATTACACGGACCGTTAAGGTGCATGGAGTACAGTACAGCTGAGCAAGACGTTTGTCACAAAACGCAGATCTGTACATTAATGCGGCCGGATCTTAGCATAACTCCCCGGGCGTGCGAGTCACGTTTCTGAACAGCAGAGATGTAATACTATCTCTGACACAGGTTGGTCACGTGACTTCGAATCCACATTCCAATGATTCTACCAATCAAAATTCAACATGATCAGAAGACCATTGAGAGTAAAAAGAGGCGATTCTATTTCACTCCAATTATTTATCCCGATAGATAAACACAAATTTGGTGTTCTAATAAAACTAATCTATGAGATTTTCAGGAAATCATTTGAGAACTACTTTTAGCGCGAACGTGTCTATAAGGTTGCAAACTGCCTTGAGCACGTGCGATTGTGTATATACAGTAGTCGCCGCTTATTAAAAACACATTGGGACCGCTTCACCAAGCCGTTGCGTTTCTTCCACCTGTTAAACCACCCATTTGTAGCTTTGAATTCGGAGCGACCAAGCTGGGAAGCAATCTGTTCCGCCTTCTGACACAGGATTGGGCCGTTTACAGGTGTGTTGCGCGCTTGGATAGAGTCGAACCACCGCTTTAAGCCATCTTCTGTCTCTTTATCCTTCCCGCAGCGCCGACGCTTCCTTTGGCCTTGACTGGAGCCCTCTGCGATATCAGCCCTAAGTTCATCTTCTTTTTTCAGTGTCTGGCACAGAAATGATGCCGACACACCCAAAATGTCAAGCACCCTCCCTCAAACTTTTAGAATTTAGCTCTCGGTAGCGATCAAGTAAGTCCACTTTTGTCTTTGGGGTCATTTCTGTTCTTTTGTCTTTTCTTTGGAAGCGAAGTTAAAGCCATTTTCTGATTCACTGCTTATCCAGCGTGACTAGACAGTGTTGAATTGACATCTGACGGTTTGCTGACAAGGTACGTGTAATCACTGTTCACACCAAACGCTGAAGCGTCTTTAGTTGTCATCTAACGGTTTTGCTGACAAGAATTCACAACCAGAGATCGACTCTGACCCTCCGAACTCGCTCAATGAAGTATAGATATTGCTGTTGTATTCAAAGTCCTTATAATTAGTAGAGTTCACAATATTACACTCTTGTGATTCGAATTTACCGCATACACAAGTTTTACATTCATCGGAAATCGATGTTTGAAAATGAACTGACGGAAAAAATGGCTGCAGTATGGAGTTGTATCACAACAAGCGGAGGAATACACTCACGATGGTGATATGGCATTCAGCGTGGCTGTTCAGAACGGTGTAATGCAGGTTAGGGCAGAATTTAGGCTATCACGTGACCAACGTGTTGCTGAGACTATATTCACTAGTCTCAGCCACGCTGAATGGCGTGCGAGTCACGTGACTGTAAGGCCGAGATTTCAAAACTGGGGTACAGTGTCCGCGAATGTTTCCGACTTCGACTCATTCAGTGGTAGTTGCAGCAGCTTTTATTAATTGTTTTCTTCACCCCTGGAGTTTCGACTGCAGGAAGAACCAGTCAGCTGGCAAGCAGCTGCAGTTTAGGGTGCATAACAGATTTGTAGCATTTTGGCTTTCTTGTAAACTGCCATGCTTCCTTGAAGTCCAAAAGTGATGTACAATTGCAGACCTCAAAGTTGCATGGAAAGGGTGGGTGGATGAGTAATTAGGTAGAAAAGTGGGTAGGTCAGAGGATAAGCAAATTGGCGTATAAGTTCAAACTGTCTTTGCAGATTCTTTGCACTCAGAGCATAGCTTGTGTGTGTGTGTGTGTGTGTGTGTGTGTGTGTGTGTGTGTGTGTGTGTGTGTGTGTGTGTGTGTGTGTCGTGGAGCGAGAGAGATGGAGAGATGAGTGAGAGAGAGAGGAGAGAGGGTGTGAGAGAGAGAGAGAGTGTGTTGTGTGTGTGTGTGTGTGTGTGTGTGTGTGTGTGTGTGTGTGTTGTGTGTGTGTGTGAGCATGTGTGTGAGTGTGTGTGAGTGTGTGTTTGTGTCTGTGTGTGCACCTGTGCCTGAATGTGTGTGTTTGTGTGTGTGTATGTGTGTGTGCGCGCGCATGTGCATGTACAAGTAAACACCAAATCACTTCTGCCTGTGAGAGGACATTCTAAACACTGTCTTTTGTGACGGTCATTCACTGTACAAGACCATTTTGTGAGCATTTGTCTGTTGGAGATGGAAATGGACAGAGCCAGAGCATTGAATAACAAGGGTTCTCAGTGTTTGCTTCAGTGCACACTCACACAGGGTGAGGCTGCAAAGGAGTCAAGCAAGGAAACATTCTAAGCCTATGCCTCCATGATCATAACCACAGAACATCTGGATGACAGGGCTGGAAGCCACTGAATCCTTGCTCTTGTACAGGCTGCAGCTGTTGGCAGGATGAGCTCAACACTGAGCACCATGTCCGAGCTCTGCCATTCAGTTGTTCATGGTTTGCCGGAGGGCTGATGCACATCTTGCTGTCTATGCATGACATATCTTTGTGAAAGATTCTTTTGTGAATGCTTGTACCTATTGAAAAGTTTGTGTGTGTGTGTGTGTGTGTGTGTGTGTGTGTGTGTGTGTGTGTGTGTGTGTGTGTGTGTGTGTGTGTGTGTGTGTGTGTGTATGTGTGTGTGTGTGTGTGTGTGTGTGTGTGTGTGCGTGTTATGGGCCCATGCATCCACACACATGCACATTGTACACACTTCAACTCTCGTGTTGCATTGTGGACGTATATCTGGAGGGAGGGAGGAAGGAGAGAGAGAGAGAGAGAGAGAGAGAGAGAGAGAGAGAGAGAGAGAGAGAGAGAGAGAGAGAGAGAGAGAGAGAGAGAGAGGGGGGGGGAGGTAGGGAGGGAGGGAGGGTAGGGAGGGAGGAGGGAGAGAGAGAGAGCGGAGAGAGAGAGAGAGAGAGAGAGAGAGAGAGAGAGGAGGGAGGGAGGGAGGGAGGGAGATATGAACTGAACTGATCCATACTGAACTTTATTCACATGCCCACAGCTCATTTGAACAGACAAAAATAGTTAGCATTCACGAACATGTCTCTGCTAACATTCGGGGTTACAATGCAATCATTAATTCAACATTCAGTATTCATAATACATTATCGACATATTCCTCTTTTCTTATTTTCAGTGTATGATATGTATACATAGATATGTCAAATGATGTGTCAGAATATTGGTGAGAGAGGGTAGTGGGGTAGAGACGGGTAGGGATGAGGTGATGGGGGTGGGGGGAGAAGGGAGAGATGGGGTAGAGGTGGGAGAGAAGGATGGGATGGGATGGGGGTGAGGGAGAAGGAAGGGATGGGGTGGGGGTGAGGGAGAAGGAAGGGATGGGGTGGGGGTGGGGGAGAAGGAAGGGATGGGATGGGGGAACGAGTGGGTGGGGGAGAAGGGAGGGATGGGGGTAGGGGTGTGGGTGTGTTGGAGACGAAGGCGAGTGATGTGGGGTGGGGGGTGGGGGAGAAGGGAGAGATGGGGTGGGGGTGGGGGAGAAGGGAGGGATGGGGTGGGGGGGGGGGAAGGGGGATGGGTAGTGGGGATGGGGAGGTGGTGTGGGAGAAGGAAGGGAGTGGGGGTGGGGGAGAAGGGGAGGGATTGGGGATAAGGGGCTGGGGGTGTGGGAGAAGGAAATGGGGATGGGGTTGCGGAGTGGGGTGAAGGAGGGAGGGATGGGTGGGGAGGAGTGGATGGGATGGGGATGGTGTGGAAGGAGTGTGGGAGAGGGAGGATGGGGTAGGGGTGGGGGAGGGAGAGGGTGGGGTGGGGGAGGGGATGGGTGGGTGGGGGAGAGGAGGAGTGGGTGGGTGGGGGAGAGGAGGAGTGAGTGGGTGGGGGAGAGGAGGAGTGGGTGGGTGGGGGGGAGGAGGAAGGGGGGTGGGGGGAGGGGTGGGTGGGGTGGGGGAGAGGAGGGATGGGTGGTGGGGGGAGAGGAGGATGGGGTGGGTGGGGGAGAGGAGGATGGGTGGGTGGGGGAGGAGGATGGGTGGGGTGGGGGAGAGGAGGATGGGGTGGGGGTGGGGAGAGGAGGAGTGGGTGGGTGGGGGAGAGGAGGAGTGGGTGGGTGGGGGAGAGGAGGGGTGGGTGGGGGAGGAGGTGGGGGTGGGGAGAGGAGGATGGGTGGGGTGGGGGGAGAGGAGGGAGTGGGGTGGGGGGGGAGAGGAGGATGGGGTGGGTGGGGGAGAGGAGGATGAGTGGGTAGGTGTGGGGATGGATGGATGAGTGGGTAGGTGTGTGGATGGATGGATGAGTGGGTAGGTGTGTGGATGGATGGATGAGTGGGTAGGTGTGTGGATGGATGGATGAGTGGGTAGGGGTGTGGATGGATGGATGAGTGGGGTAGGTGTGTGGATGGATGGATGAGTGGGTAGGTGTGTGGATGGATGGATGAGTGGGTAGGTGTGTGGATGGATGGATGAGTGGGTAGGTGTGTGGGATGGATGGATGAGGGGGTAGGTGTGGGGAGGGATGGATGAGTGGGTGGGGGTGGGGATGGATGGATGAGTGGGTAGGTGTGTGGATGGATGGATGAGTGGGTAGGTGTGTGGATGGATGGATGAGTGGGTAGGTGTGTGGATGTTGGGATGAGTGGGTAGGTGTGTGGATGGATGGATGAGTGGGTAGGTGTGTGGATGGATGGATGAGTGGGTAGGTGTGTGGATGGATGGATGAGTGGGTAGGTGTGTGGATGGATGGATGAGTGGGTAGGTGTGTGGATGGATGGATGAGTGGGTAGGTGTGTGGATGGATGGATGAGTGGGTAGGTGTGTGGATGGATGGATGAGTGGGTAGGTGTGTGGATGGATGGATGAGTGGGTAGGTGTGTGGATGGATGGATGAGTGGGTAGGTGTGTGGATGGATGGATGAGTGGGTAGGTGTGTGGATGGATGGATGAGTGGGTAGGTGTGTGGATGGATGGATGAGTGGGTAAGGTGTGTGGATGGATGGATGAGTGGGTAGGTGTGTGGATGGATGGATGAGTGGGTAGGTGTGTGGATGGATGGATGAGTGGGTAGGTGTGTGGATGGATGGATGAGTGGGTAGGTGTGTGGATGGATGGATGAGTGGGTAGGTGTGTGGATGGATGGATGAGTGGGTAGGTGTGTGGATGGATGGATGAGTGGGTAGGTGTGTGGATGGATGGATGAGTGGGTAGGTGTGTGGATGGATGGATGAGTGGGTAGGTGTGTGGATGGATGGATGAGTGGGTAGGGTGGTGGTGTGGGAGATGGATGGGATGGGTAGGGGTGGTGGTGTGGGAGAGGGTGGGATGGGTAGGGGTGGTGTGTGGAGATGGATGGATGGGTAGGGGTGGTGGTGTGGAGATGGATGGATGAGTGGGTGGTGGTGTGGGAGATGGATGGATTGGGTAGGGTGGTGGTGTGGGAAGGATGGATGGGTGGGTGGTGGTGTGGGATGGATGGGATGGGTGGGTGGTGGTGTGGAGAGGGTGGATGGAGTGGGTGGTGGTGTGGGAGATGGATGGGATTGGGTAGGGGTGGTGGTGGGAGAGGGTGGGATTGGGTAGGGGTGGTGGTGGAGAAGGGTGGGATTGGATAGGGGTGGTGGTGTGGGAGATGGATGGATTGGGTAGGGGTGGTGGTGTGGAGATGGATGGGATTGGGTAGGGTGGTGGTGTGGGAGATGGATGGGATTGGGTAGGGGTGGTGGTGTGGGAGATGGATGGGATTGGGTAGGGGTGGTGGTGTGGAGATGGATGGGATTGGGTAGGGGTGGTGGTGTGGGAGAAGGGTGGGATTGGGTAGGGGTGGTGGTGTGGGAGATGGATGGGATTGGGTAGGGGTGGTGGTGTGGGAGATGGATGGGATTGGGTAGGGGTGGTGGTGTGGGAGATGGATGGGATTGGGTAGGGGTGGTGGTGTGGGAGAAGGGTGGGATTGGGTAGGGGTGGTGGTGTGGGAGATGGATGGGATTGGGTAGGGGTGGTGGTGTGGGAGAAGGGTGGGATTGGGTAGGGGTGGTGGTGTGGGAGATGGATGGGATTGGGTAGGGGTGGTGGTGTGGGAGAAGGGTGGGATTGGGTAGGGGTGGTGGTGTGGGAGAAGTGTGGGATTGGGTAGGGGTGGTGGTGTGGGAGAAGGGTGGGATTGGGTAGGGGTGGTGGTGTGGGAGAAGGGTGGGATTGGGTAGGGGTGGTGGTGTGGGAGATGGATGGGATTGGGTAGGGGTGGTGGTGTGGGAGAAGGGTGGGATTGGGTAGGGGTGGTGGTGTGGGAGAAGGGTGGGATTGGGTAGGGGTGGGGGTGTGGGAGAAGGGTGGGATGGGGGAGAAGGGAGGGGTGCAGGGCAGAGAAAGTGGAAGAATGTATCAATGACAAGACTTGCCATGCACAGGAGTCTATCAATGAAAAGGTTACCATGCACAGGAGTCTATCAATGAAAAGGTTACCATGCACATCAATGACAAGACTGCCATGTACAGAGAGTTATGGCAGTGCAGGCTGTGGGCAGGTGGGAAATGTCACTGTGACCCCGCAGTGCAAAAGTGCTTTCAAGCACTGAATCAGCAAAGCACATTGAGAACGGGGTGGTAGAGCCAGAGGAAATAAGAAGGAGAAACATGCTGAGTCGAGGGAGTCAGAGAAGACTTTCGGAGAAGTTGATAGTCCAGAGGTGGACAGGGACCTGTGTGGACAGATCGGCTTGTGCGCTACCTTGTAAGGAGGAAGATGAAAGAAGTTTGAAAAATCAACCGGCCCGATGTTGTCCTCTCCACATCCCACCAATGCTATAACACCTCTATTGCCCATCCCCCCTCCCCTCCTTGGCACCAATAACCACACTCTACCACAATAGTCACCATGTCATTCTGCCAGCATCTGGCTGGAA
>JAWQFJ010013366.1:50000-60000 GCA_034096865.1 Theodoxus fluviatilis | reverse complement strand
CAGCAGAGGAGGGGTCCCAGAGTGGTCAGCTGGTCAGCTGGGGGGTTGGAGAGAGGTCTGACACACAGAGAGATCTGACACACAGGATAGGGGGGTGGGAAGAGACAGAAGCAGGGATAACTGAATAAAGGATGAACACAGCAGGTGTACAATACACTTGGTGATAGGTGCACCTTATCACATATGAAACAAGATCTTACCGTTGGTCAAAATGAAAAAAAAATGTTGCAGTCACACGCAGTGAATAAAATATCTGCATCAATATACATGTAGATCATGACATGCTGTTGTGGAGAAGTAGAGGAGACTATTGAGCATGCTCTCCAGGACCCGTATTCACAACGGCGATTTATCTTTTTAACACTCGATTTATCCCCTAGCCCCGCGTTATCTTGATCGGTTAGATAAGGTACGCTCGTCAGAGGATCCTAGGTTGCGCTTTGCTATATATACTGGTTTCCAGCCAAGGGAGAGCGGAACAGGCAGTTGGAATCATCTGAGTTTAGAGATAAATCGGGGTTAAAATATATCGCCGATAAATCGCCGTTGTGAATACGGGCCCAGGACTGCAAAAAAATCATCACATAATAAGAGAAGACTTGTGGCCACAACCAGTGGTTGTGTCTGAAAAACCTGTAAGGACCATTGGACCAGCTGTAGAGGACAGTGTTCTTCTTTGCCGGAACTGGTCTCCAAGTGTGACGGCGTTCGAGGAGAAGCAGAAGAACGTAGATCACCAGCTCCTGGCAGCCCCATATCCCATAGTCTCCCCTCCTGCAGGAGTGCACAGTCAGCTCCTCAACCTCTACTTGACTATTGAAATCCTGTCTTTTGACAGGGGAATGTAGGTGAGCAAGTTTTGGCGTTTGACTATGTGCGAGGTGCAGTGCCGCGGTTCAATCCCTGGGACGGGAGAAATCTGGATTATTTCTTGCTATCTGCATCGGTTTGTTCTGTTGGTTCCCTGTGATGGAAAGGAAAAGTGGTCCCAGCCACGCTGTGGCTGGTGATCATGCATGAGATGAGTCAGTGATGAGGGAGTGAAGCATTGGATGGTATGTACTAGGTTAGAGGAAATAAAAGCCAAGGCAGAATATATGCGTGACTTCAATTCTTAGTGTTGAACATCTCATCAGAGCTGTAGGGCTTAACACCGCAATATATAAAAAAATTTCAGTGCGATACTGTCACACATATGAGAGCAGCCTTGCATCCATCCCATATGAGAGCAGCCTTGCATCCATCCCATATGAGAGCAGCCTTGCATCCATCCCATATGAGAGCAGCCTTGCATCCATCCCATATGAGAGCAGCCTTGCATCCATCCCATATGAGAACAGCCTTGCATCCATCCCATATGAGAGCAGCCTTGCATCCATCCCATATGAGAGCAGCCTTGCATCCATCCCATATGAGAACAGCCTTGCATCCATCCCATATGAGAGCAGCCTTGCATCCATCCCATATGAGAGCAGCCTTGCATCCATCCCATATGAGAACAGCCTTGCATCCATCCCATATGAGAGCAGCCTTGCATCCATCCCATATGAGAGTGAGACCAGCCTTGCATCCATCCCATATGAGAGCAGCCTTGCATCCATCCCATATGAGAGCAGCCTTGCATCCATCCCATATGAGAGCAGCCTTGCATCCATCCCATATGAGAACAGCCTTGTATCCATCCCATATGAGACTGAGACCAGCCTTGCATCCATCCCATATGAGAGCAGCCTTGCATCCATCCCATATGAGAGCAGCCTTGCATCCATCCCATATGAGAACAGCCTTGCATCAATCCCATATGAGAGCAGCCTTGCATCCATCCCATATGAGAGCAGCCTTGCATCCATCCCATATGAGAACAGCCTTGCATCCATCCCATATGAGAGCAGCCTTGCATCCATCCCATATGAGAGCAGCCTTGCATCCATCCCATATGAGAACAGCCTTGCATCCATCCCATATGAGAACAGCCTTGCATCCATCCCATATGAGAACAGCCTTGCATCCATCCCATATGAGAGAATCCATCCCATATGAGAGCAGCCTTGCATCCATCCCATATGAGAGCAGCCTTGCATCCATCCCATATGAGAGCAGCCTTGCATCCATCCCATATGAGATTGAGAGCAGCCTTGCATCCATCCCATATGAGAACAGCCTTGCATCCATCCCATATGAGAACAGCCTTGCATCCATCCCATATGAGAACAGCCTTGCATCCATCCCATATGAGAACAGCCTTGCATCCATCCCATATGAGAGCAGCCTTGCATCCATCCCATATGAGAGCAGCCTTGCATCTATCCCATATGAGAGCAGCCTTGCATCTATCCCATATGAGAACAGCCTTGCATCTATCCCATATGAGAGCAGCCTTGCATCCATCCCATATGAGAACAGCCTTGCATCCATCCCATATGAGAACAGCCTTGCATCCATCCCATATGAGAGCAGCCTTGCATCCATCCCATATGAGAACAGCCTTGCATCCATCCCATATGAGAGCAGCCTTGCATCCATCCCATATGAGAGCAGCCTTGCATCCATCCCATATGAGATTGAGAGCAGCCTTGCATCCATCCCATATGAGAACAGCCTTGCATCCATCCCATATGAGAGCAGCCTTGCATCCATCCCATATGAGAGCAGCCTTGCATCCATCCCATATGAGAGCAGCCTTGCATCCATCCCATATGAGAGCAGCCTTGCATCAAGCCCATATTAGCGCAGCCTTGCATCAATCCCATATGAGAGCAGCCTTGCATCCATACCATATGAGAACAGCCTTGCATCTATCCCATATGAGAGCAGCCTTGCATCCATCCCATATGAGATTGAGAGCAGCCTTGCAACCAACCCATATGAGAGCACCCTTGCATACATCCCATATGAGAGAAGCCTTGCATCCATCCCATATGAGAGCAGCCTTGCATCCATCCCATATGAGAGCAGCCTTGCATCTATCCCATATGAGAGCAGCCTTGCATCTATCCCATATGAGAGCAGCCTTGCATCCATCCCATATGAGAACAGCCTTGCATCTATCCCATATGAGAGCAGCCTTGCATCCATCCCATATGAGATTGAGAGCAGCCTTGCATCCATCCCATATGAGAGCAGCCTTGCATACATCCCATATGAGAGCAGCCTTGCATCCATCCCATATGAGATTGAGAGCAGCCTTGCATCCATCCCATATGAGAGCAGCCTTGCATCCATCCCATATGAGAACAGCCTTGCATCCATCCCAAATGAGAACAGCCTTGCATCCATCCCATATGAGAGCAGCCTTGCATCTATCCCATATGAGAACAGCCTTGCATCCATCCCATATATGCGAACAGCCTTGCATCCATCCCATATGAGAGCAGCCTTGCATCCATCCCATATGAGAGCAGCCTTGCATCTATCCCATATGAGAGCAGCCTTGCATCCATCCCATATGAGATTGAGAGCAGCCTTGCATCCATCCCATATGAGACTGAGACCAGCCTTGCATCCATCCCATATGAGAACAGCCTTGCATCCATCCCATATGAGAACAGCCTTGCATCCATCCCATATATGAGAGCAGCCTTGCATCTATCCCATATGAGAACAGCCTTGCATCCATCCCATAATTTATGAGAGCAGCCTTGCATCCATTCCATGCAAGTAGATTGAAAACAGTGAGCACATCAGGGATGTGGAACTGTAGCTAAAACACTGCTGGCACAACTTCTGTCCGTAGTGATGAACATTTGATGGAATCTGTGTGACTCAGTACAGCTATTCCTAGCTAAGTTCATTTTATAATGCATTTCATGATCAGCTCATAATGATTCTCCTTTTAAATAAATAAAAAATTAAAATAAAAACAAAACAAAAGGAAAACAACATAACCCCGCTGTAGATTATTTTGAATAGGTGCAAGAGCCTCAGTTGATTGGGAAAGCTAATACTGTTTTCCCCTTTCACCAAAGTATACCTGTCTCTGTGATGATGAGGTAGTAACAGGAAGGAGAGCTCTCATGTCATGGAGTTTTGTAGTCCTCTCCAGTGCACCCCTGTGGGTTCGGGGTAAGAATTGACCCACCGCGTCTCCCTACGCGATTCGTAAGAGGCGAATAACTAGGGACACCGTGATGTGATTCGCGTTTGCTCTACTGTTCTAGTGATTTTCGTGCTTAGTGGCCTTACATAGCCTACAAAGGCTGATAGGCCGTAAAACACCATCAATCCGATCCAATCCAACTCTCCAGTGCACAGAGCCTTTCTGTGTCTCATCAAGTGACTGACTGACTGACTGACTGACTTACTGGCTTACTGACTGAATGACTGGTTGACTGACAGACTGAGTGAGTGCCTGCCTGCCTGACTGACTGAGTGCCTGCCTGCCTGCCTACCTGATTGGTTGACTGACAGATTGACTGAGTGAAGAACAGACTGACGGATGGACAGACTGATTTAGTGACTCAACGAGTGACTGAATGAGTGAGTGACATACTGAGTGACTGACTGAGTGACTGAGTGACTGAATGACTTAGTGACTGACTGTGTGACTGAGTGACTGAATGACTGAGTGACTGAATGAGTGACTGACTGAGTGACTGAGTGACTGAATGACTTAGTGACTGACTGTATTTATTGTTTCAGGAGGCAGGAACTGGAAAGGCTGTTGGGGGAGGATGCTGCACCCATTGCCCTGGCTGTCTTTCCAAGGTATGTGTGTGTGTGTGGTGTGTGTGTGTGTGTGTGTGTGTGTGTATTTGTGTGTGTGTATGTGTGTGTGTGTGTATGTGTGTGTGTGTGTGTATGTGTGTGTGTGTATGTGTGTGTGTGTTTTGTGTGTGTGTATGCAGACCTGTTTACACTATGCATTGAGCGTAGTAAACTACGCATTTGCATACCTGACTACGCAACTACGCAAGTCTATTGTTTCCTACGCAAACAGTATTGTTTTGGCTACGCATATCACAATCCGCAATTTTCATAATCTCGCTTGACATATTTTTTTCCGATCCATGTTTTCGGGCAGAAGTCGTTTGCTGCGAGCAGCGCGTGCAGCCCCAAGGATTACGTCATTCTTCCGTGCCAGAAGTGGCATCATTCTTCGCGCCAAGATATTATGTCATCCCTACACTCTTAATTTGAGAGAAGACACGCCAGAAGTGGCATCATTCTTCGCGCCAAGATATTACGTCATCCTTCCTCCCTGCATTTCACGTTGTCAACCTGTTTTACTGCCAACCCACACGTGCTTTTCGAGACAATGGCTGAACGAAGAGCACACGAAACTGAAGATGAGAACTGTGAAGAAAATGACTCCAAAATGCCACCAACCAAAAAGAAGAAGACGAGCAAAGTGCCGAGCCAAGTCTTTCTGCCAAAATATCATGAGGAATACCCATGCCTTGTCATTTCGCGGAAACAAAAACAGTTTGCTCATTCAGTCATTGCACTGTCTGCGACTCCCATTTTTCCGTCAGCCACGGTGGAAAGTTTGATTGTTTGACTTAGACATTTTTTTCGGTTTTTATCAATAACGGGTGAAGCTTTATATTCTAACCCAATCCCACGTTTGACTCTCAACGGGTGGTCCCTACGCCCTAACTCCAGCTGATGTTGGACACAAACGTGACAAAAAGTAACGCGTCCGGGTTTAGGTGAAACTCCCCGAACAGGCTAAGTCAGTCAGGCGGGGTGGCGGGTGCGGCCTAGGTTGAGCGCTATCGGTAAAACCCGAAAAAAAATTTTAGTAACAAAAATGTTATGGCTTTTTTGGGGCGTTTTATGGACGAAAGAATCAAAATGGCCTTAAGAACTTTTGACCCAAAAAATCCCGCAATAGCGGTCCCCCGCAATAGAAAAAAAACCGGAAAAATTTCTAAGTTTAAAAAAAAGTAACAAAAATTTGGGTTTTTTAAAGGCGTTTTAGGACAAAAGAATCAAAATGGCCTTAGGAACTTTTGACAAAAAAAATCCCGCAGTAGCGGCCCTCCCCCCCCCCCCCCCCCCCCCCCCCCCCCCCCCCCCAATAGAGAGCCAACCCCGGAAATTCTACACATTCAATTACAAAACTACACATTTCTTCACTTTTGCTCCCACAAACTACACATGCAAAGTTTTAGGGGTAAACAGGTCTGTGTGTGTGTGTGTGTGTGTGTGTGTGTGTGTGTATGTGTGTGTGTGTGTGTGTGTGTGTATGTGTGTGTGTGTGTGTGTGTATGTTTGTGTTTGTGTGTGTGTGTGTGTGTGGGTATGTTTGTGTTTGTGTGTGTTTGTACGTGTGTGTATATATGTGTGTGTATATGTGTACGTTTGTGTGTGTGTGTGTGTTTGTGTGTGTGTGTGTGTGTGTGTGTGTGTGTATGTTTGTGTATGTTTGTGTGTGTGTGTTTGTGTACATATGTGTTTGTGTGTGTGTGTGTGTGTTTGTGTACATTTGTGTTTGTGTGTGTTTGTGCTTGTGTGTGTGTGTGTGTGTGTGTGTGTGTGTGTGTGTGTGTGTGTGTGCACAAGTGTTTGTGGGCATGCATGTGTGTGTGTGTGTGTGTGTGTGTGCACAAGTGTATGTGGGCATGCATGTGTGTATGTGTGTATGTGTGTGTGCATATATGTGTGTGTATATGTGTACGTTTGTGTGTGTGTGTGTTTGTGTATGTTTGTATGTGTGTGTTTGTGTGTGTGTGTGTATGTTTGCGTTTGTGTGTATGTGTGTGTGTTTGTGTACGTTTGTGTGTGTGTGTGTGTTTGTGTACGTTTGTGTTTGTGTGTGTTTGTGCTTGTGTGTTTGTGCGTGTGTGTGTGTGTGTGTGTGTGTGTACAAGTGTATGTGGGCATGCATGTGTGTATATGTGTGTGTGTATATGTGTGTGTATGTGTAATGTGTGTGTATGTATATGTGTGTGTTTGTGTGTATGTGTTTGTGCACATACGCATGCAGGATCAGCACCAGGGTGTGGTGCTTGTTGCAGGTTGGGGTGTCCAGACTTCACAGACCCCCCCACCAAGCCCACCCCGCAGTCCGGCTACTCCCGCTCCCTCTTCTTCCCCGATGACGCCATCTTTGGAGGACACCCTCGCTTCAAGTGAGAATGCCATGCTCTTAGATCATTATCCTGGCAGTGTGTGTGACTGTATGTTTGTGTATGTGTATGTGTCTGTATGTTTGTGTGTGTGTGTCTGTTTGCGTTTTTATGTGTATGTGTCTGTATGTTAGTGTGTGTGTGTGTCTGTCGGCATGTGTATGTGTCTGTCTGCGCATCTGTCTGTCTGTCTGTCTGTGCTTCTGTTGGTCTGTCTGTGTGTCTTACTTTCTGTCTGTCAGTCTGTGTGTGTGTCTGTCTGTGTGTCTGTCTGTCTGTGTGTCTGTCTGTCTGTGTGTGTGTGTCTGTCTGTCTGTGTGTCTGTCTGTGTCTCTGTGTATCTGTCTGTCTGTGTATCTGTCTGTCTGTGTGTCTGTCTGTCTGTGTGTCTGTCTGTCTGTCTGTCTGTGTGTCTGTCTGTCTGTATGTCTGTCTGTCTGTCTGCCTGTGTGTCTTAGTCTGTCTGTGTCTGTCTGTGTCAGTGTCTGTGTGTCTGTCTGCCTGTGTATCTGTCTTTGTGTGTGTGTGTGTGTGTGTGTCTGTCTGTCTGTCTGTCTGACTGTTTGTGTGTCTGTGTCTATCTCTGTGTCTGTTTGTCTGTGTGTCTGTCTGTCTGTTTGTCTGTGTGTCTGTGTGTCTGTCTGTCTGTCTGTCTGTCTGTCTGTCTGTCTGTGTGTCTGTGTGTCTCTCTGTCTATCTGTGTGTGTGTCTGTCTGCCTGCCTGTCTGTCTGTCTATCTGTCTGTATGTGTGTGTGTGTGTGTGTGTGTGTGTGTGTGTGTGTGTGTGTGTCTGTTCGTCTGTGTGTCAGTGTGTGTCTGTCTTTTCACTGGCTTGTACAATGAAACAGCCTGACCAACTGTCATGCCATTCACTGTGTCTGTTCCTTCAGCCTGTCAGTTGTTTCTGTTTGATTATTAATTTACTTTGAGGAAAGAAAATGTTGATGTTATTCTGTGGATAGCTCTGCATTAGCCACATTGATATCTTTTTCTTTAGATTCATGGCAGCCTGAATTAAAGAGTTCATAAGTGTAACATCTGCATATATACAAGTATGAATGAGTCCTTTGCTTTTGCTGATGGAACTGTGTAAGTGTTTTTGATGGATGGATGGATAAGGTAGAAGGATGAATGGACAGATCAGATGAATGGATGAGCAGATGGAGGTTAGACATATAGATGAATGATAGACAGACTAACTGACAAATGGATGGATGAATAGATAGATAAGACAAGTGAATGGATGGACAGACGGAAGATGGATGGTTTGATGGACAGACAGCTGATGGATGGATAAGGGCAGGACGTCATGAAAATGCTGAAGGCCTTCAATGCTGTGCTTGGGTCAATGCTGGAGGTCCAAGTTTGGGATGAGGGTTACTTGGAAGCCTGCACTTGAAGAGGGCCGTGATTTGTAAGGGTTACTTGGACTGAAATGGTCATTGTCGGCAACATTTCCGGACACTGTACTCCAGTTTCAAATCTCGGCATTTCTCACGAGATCGGACATTTATAAACGTCGTTTAGCTTAAGATTACACCTGAATCACGCAGACCGTTAAGGTGCATGGAGTACAGTATCGCCGAGCAAAACGTTTGTCACAAAACGCGGATACATTAACGCAGTCGGATCTTAGCATAACTCCCCGGGCGTGCGAGTCACGTGACTGTAAGGCCGAAATTTCAAAACTGGGGTACAGTGTCCGGAAATCTTGCCAACTTCGACTCATTCAGCGTTACTTGGAAGCCTGCACTTGAAGAGGGCCGTGCTTTGTAAGAGGCGAGTCACTAGGGACATCATGATTATACTTGCTCTTGCTCTAACTACTTCCATCCAGTGATTGAAAGTTATGATCTATGGCCGTACATAGCCTGCAAAGGCCGATAGGCCATAAAAACCATTCATTAATTGAAGTAGGCTCTGACTATGAACTCGGCCACTTTCCTGCTGTAACCACAGTGATTCCGCTGTCTTCATTTCAGTGCTGGCTACCAACAGCTCTGCAGAGGTGTGTTGTTACGTAGGCCTGCTACATACTTTGTTTTGTTTCCAGAACTCTCACAAAGAACATCCGGGAGAGAAGGAAAGAGAAAGTCATCATCAATGTGCCTAGTAAGTTGTGACAATCCCTGCCTTAGAATGCACATGTTTGAAGAAAGTGATGTCAAAATAAAATATGTCAACCTTTTCTGTCTGACCTTGGCAAGATGCTTGGCTTTGCATGGGGAACTGTGTAAAACGAATGACTAATAACAGTTTGAAAAATCATTTGCAAATTTTTTTTTTAACAAATGGGAGGGAGGGAGGGAGGGAGGGAGGGAGGGAGGGAGGGAGGGAGGGAGGGAGGGAGGGAGGGAGGGAGGGAGGGAGTGCAGTGTGTGTGTGTGTGGTGTATGTGAATGCATGCATGTGTGTGGTGTGTGTGTGTGTGTGTGTGTGTGTGTGTGTGTGTGTGGTGTGTGTGCATGCATGCATATGTGTGTGTGTGTGTGTGCATGCATGTGTGTGTGTGATACACTAATTTTGCACAAGGGATGGTCAGATTACAAACATACCAGGATGTGAACAGAAAAGTTTTGGAGGTTTTTTGACTCACATGCGAAGCAAAAGTGAGTCTATGTACTGAGCCGTGTCGTCCGTCCGTCCGTCTGTCCGTCCGATTTTCTCCCACGTTATTGAGAATGGGGACCTTAGCTACAAGTGATATATAGGTCAAAGCAAGCCCTATCTTTTGATACCAGTTTGGTTGACCTTGCCTCAAGGTCAAGGTCACAGGAGCTCTTCAAAGTTGGATTGTATACATATTTTGAAGTGACCTTGACCCTGAACTATGGAAGATAACTGTTTCAAACTTAATAATTATGTGGGGCACATGTTATACTTTCATCATGAGACACATTTGTTCACATATCATCAAGGTCAAGGTCAC
>JAWQFJ010013366.1:37500-45000 GCA_034096865.1 Theodoxus fluviatilis | reverse complement strand
TACTGCAGGTAGATGGTGAATGCGTTGTAGTTTGCATGGATCCAGCTCTCCCCATAGCCACCGTCGATGAGCATGACGTAGACCTGGTCTCCAAACTCGAGGTGGCTCACCGTCTGGATGCTGCTGGAAGGATAGAACCCAGAGTTCTTGCCATCGTCAGCCCACAGTGCGGCAATGGGTCGGCTGTTGATGAAGACCCGGGCATTGACTTTGGCCCCAGGGTGAGACATGAGGTAGAGAGAGATGACGTAGATGCCAGGGATGGTGCAGATGTAGACACCCGTGGTGTTGTCATAGTTGTCCCCCAAGTCCAGCAGCTTGAGGTCAAAGGGCACGATCTTGTCCTTTGTGGGGCCAAAGTGCTTTGTCAGCACAACACTTGTGGCTGCCATGAGCTGAGTGCTCTCCCCTGGGGGACCGGGGTCCCCCTTGTCCCCCTTGGGCCCGGGGGGTCCCTGCTTTCCTTGTGGCCCTGGAGGTCCAGGAGGGCCTTTTGGACCCATGAAACCCTTCCCATCTGGAAAGAGATGAGAAGAAATGAGAGATGGGGGAAGGGAAATGTGGGAGTGAAAGATTTAAGTAGAGGATAGGATAAGTTGGGAGGGCTGTGGGAAAGAAAGAGAATCATGGCAGTGGAATGAGAGATTTGAGCAGGATACATGGATTTCTATTAAGAAAGGAGCTAGAACAGAGGAGGAAGAATGAGATTGATAGTGCAGAGAGGGAGAGGTTGAAAGGCTTACATTGTTGTGAAGGAGGCGTTAATATGGTTGGAACAGAAAGATGTGAGGGCATGTAAAAGAGAGAGAAAAGGGGTTTGGAGTGAAAGAATGAAAGGGATATTTACAAAAATTAATGTGAGGAGATGCATGTAGAATGAAAGACACAGGCAGAGGTAGAAGAAAGAAAAAAGTTTAGAGTGAAAGAAGGAGAAGGCGGTAAAACTTAATGTGATGAGAAATTTTCAGGTAAAAATGCACTGAACTGGTACATATAGAATGAAAGACACGTAGGCGAAGTGTGTAGGCAAATTTACCACTGTATCACTTCATCACGACTGGTCACACAGCATCTGCATTGGTTTCTAGGTCGCATGAGTGGATAGTTTTGCAAGTCACAAAGGAAGGGAGGGAAAGCTCAGAGAGGAAAGGGAGGAGGAAGGCCAAGTCATGGAAGAGAATCCTATGACTCAGAGATGAGGAGTTGTTGCAGTCACACACTGACCTTGAAGTGTGAGCATGGCTAGTGATGCTACATCTGGAGCACCTGCTGATAGTCACATCCCATAATTTCCAAACCTTTCCTCTTTCACCCTGAAAACTGAATGTCAGTTTCGACTCTCTTTTTTTCTGTGCTGTGGATATGATTATTTAGAGAAAACTTTCCTAAAATTGACAGTTTACTGTGGCATGATTGGAACACTATGACTTTAGTCTACTTGTGGTTCACGGATTTTGAGGAAATCTGTAAAAACTGGGAACTCATCTTCTGCTAGTGAATTACTTTTCTTAATTAATATTGGCCGCAACATGGTGAACACGCAAGTGTTTTAACAATGACATTTTTGAAATAAAAATGAATGTTACAAAAGTCAGTGAATTTTCTTGTCAGCATTCTGGATCAACACGTGTGGGAATCCCATTTCCTTTGCTTCTCCATGTTTGCAATACAGAGCCGAACACCACCTTGCAGGGGACAGGCGGAAAAACTTAGCTTCTTACCTCAGGTGGTAACTGAATGTTTGAGTCCTCTAATCACTGAGCAGCCAAGGTCCTTGGTAATTGCTGTCTTCGCCACAATTTGTAGACATCACTTAATTTCACTGTCAGTATATCTTCATATTATAAGCATGTCTTTAGTTTTTCTTCAGCCTAACTAATCACTTTTGAACCTTTCATAAAATGAAATGACATCTGCATTGCATCTGTCCCTGGGACATTCTGAAAACCGCCCCCAGTGTAGTTTAATTTAGCACTGGGTATGTTTTCAGCAGACATTAATGTGTGCAACGAAGCCTGTGCATGCTACAATCTTCTCCAGAGCTCACTGCCAGCGTAGGTGAAGGAAGCAAGGACTCACTCACCCTTAGCTCCAGAGTAAGCAGCAATGGGGGGCAAAGGCTGTGCTTGCCCCCCTCTCCTCAGGGTCTGGGGAAGGGCCTGGGGGGACAGCAGTGTGGAAGGGCCGCTGGGCTTCATGACCTTTTCGTTTTCCAGGCCCTTAGGGATTTGGGTGGGCCCTTTTTTTCCGGCCCCTACTGGCAGAGTCTCTTCCTTTGGGGGCTGTGTCACGGAGCTCTGCGTGGGTGTGGGTGCAATGGGTGGAGTGGCTTTGGTGGTGTCACGGAGGTGAGTCTTCTCTGTGGTGAGAATGGTCCTTGACTGTGGGGACACCTGCAGTGTTGATTCACGCATCGTCTGTGTCGCCATCATAGTGGCAGCAATAGTTGCGTGCTGCTGTGTCATCCTTTCTGTGGAGGTAGCAGCCATTTCTGGTGTCATGTGAGGAGGACCTTGAACGGTAGTCATGGGGTCCAGGTTGGAAAGTGTCTGGGTATTTTCTGCACTCTCTTGACTGTCTGTGGGCACTTCCTGAGCTTGCTGTAGAGACTGCAGGAGGTCTGTGGAGGTGGGTGAGGCCTCTGGGGCTGTGGAGACGATGGAGGGAGTGATGAGAGCTGGTGTCGTCTTGGAGACGCCCGAGGGAAGCAGCAGCAGCAGCCCTAGCAGAAGGCAGACAGTGCTGCCTGGTCTTGCGACCACCATCTCTGCGGGTGGTGACAGGCAGCTGTGAGGACCGGGCACTTGAGGCTGGAGACGAGGGAGAGAACGGGACTTTGAATAGAGAGCCCAACGGAGAATCTGCCAGGGCTGATACATGTGCTCGACAAAGAGCTCATGCAAACCACATCAAGGGTTAGTAAGACAGTAAAGTGCACATCATTTGAAATCAAGAATGTTTGGTGTGGCATATGTATTTCAAATAAGAATTTTCTGAAGATGCTGAAGTTGTGGACGTTTCTGCAGTGCTGTGTGATGTATGTTGATATACATTTATTTAGTTTCATGGCTTATTTTTCCAAGATGTCAGTGCAGGACCTGACGTGATAGATGTGTCATTTTAAAATTCTGTTGAGGAGAGACAATATGTTGTTGCCACATGGAAGTGTATTTCAGATTTACACTTCTGACAGTGCAAAGCTTATTGTAGCAGCATGCGTATGAAAATGGACATGACATTTGGTGGTTTCCTCAGAATTCGTAGGGTGAGTATCAAGCATTCTTCAAGGTGTTGAAGACACTGGTAGAGTGATCTAAACAGCATCTTTTCAAAGTGTATCATGAGAAACACAACATCATAGCTGCCTGTTTTCTGTATTAGATCAGGGACAATAGATAGTGGCTATTTTCCTTTTAGGATCAAATTAACCAGGGATAAAAACCGAGCAGTTTCAAAACTTTCTGATTTTCCATGAGAGCCAGTGGGAATGCAAAATACATGGTAAAGAATTTTCACAATTGATGGAAGTCAAAAGTCATAGAACTTGCAAAAACTCTGCATGCGGTTGGTTTTCAGTTTAGTTTAAAAAAAGAAGTGATGCAAGAAGAAATTGTCAGAGACAGCCAGACACAGGAGCAGCTCAACCACTTTCGCCAAAGCCAGATTTCCACAAAGAACATACACAAATCTTACCTCGTGTAGAGTTCTTCTCCCGGTGTCAAAAATCCTCTCAGTCTTCTCTTTCCACTGACTGGAAAAGTTGTGATTTTCCTGAGTGATCCAAACTGCGGCCTGTTCAACACGACTCTCCAGCAATCTGATTTGCACTGATTGTCTTTGTCTAGCTCTGCCTCCCCGTCCTTCTGAGCGCCGTCACAGTTGAACTCCCTCACAACCAAACTTCCTCACAGCCGAAATACCTCACAGCCAAACTCCCTCACTGCTGAACTCTCTCACAGCTGAGACAGAAACTCCTTAGGGGCTGCTTGCTCCCGCTGCCCTCCTGCTGGGAATGTTGTAGGGGCCAGGGCGGCGTTGTTTTAAAGGAGCCGTCAGTAAACAAGGGAGTTTCCAGTGGGCTCAGGGACCAGACCCCTGTTTGGCTCCCTGCCCCCACCGTGGGACTCAATATTTGACCCGCGTGTCCACACGCCTCGACTCCCCTTCCTTGAAGCCGTGTCCACCTGGCTGTCCAGACATGGGTCTGGTTGCTTTTGGGAGTTGGAGGAAGCGGACCAGGCTCGCCACAGCTTTTTCTTCCACTGGGGATTTGGGGGAGAGGAGAAATAAGGAAGAGTTCTTTGAAGGTCTGAATGGTGGCGTGGTCCTGCAGTGGCCATGTCAAGGTTGTGGTTGGATGGAAGGGCTCCAACAGTGACGCATTGCATCATCAGTTCTTTAGGCCAAGGGCAGGATTAGTGTCCACTTGGTTAATCTTAAGAAGAGCGATCTCGATGTCTGGAACTGGAAAACAATCTCTCTTAAAAAAAATGTTTTATTTAATAACCTGATCTGTGTTGAATCTGGCCAGATTTTAAAATGTAGATTACAACAAAAACTAATGCTTATATCTTATCTTCTGAAATTTTCCATCTACCAAATGATTACCATGTAGATATCTTAATGCAGTAGACTGGTGAGTTTAGGTGTGTTTTTTTTAACTAAGTAGAAAACTGCGATTCAGACAGAAGCAAGCACATGCACATCTGCAACCATTGGCACATGCATCAAGAAAGCAAGTGTGCATGTTGATGCATGCATGTGTACACTGAAGTTTGATGTTGTTATGTACGTTACCTGATATCATGACAAGTTTCACTGTGGGAATGATTGAACTGAGTGCAAGTGTGAAATTAGATTCTTCAGGTTTGCAAATCATGCATTTTAGGCATTTTTGAAGGGACGCTGATGGAATTCATCTGGCATCTGGCAGAGCCTCCCCCGGTGGGTTCGGGGTAAGAATTGACCCACAGTACACCCTACAAGAGGCGAATAACTAGGGACACCGTGACTTGATTAGCGTTTACTTCAAACTGTTCTAAAGATTTTCGTGCTTAATGGCCTTACATAGCCTACAAAGGTTGATAAGCCGTAAAACACCAACCAACCAACCAACCAACTGGCAGAGCCAGTTATTTATTTTTTCATTCTAAGTTTCAAACTTATCTGAAACTTTTTCCTGTAAAATGAAGAGGCTTTCAGAGGATTGAAAGAGGGACAAAGGGCAGGAGAGAGAGAGAGCAAGTGAGTGAATGAATGAGTGAGAATAACCAGGAAAAGCAACCTACTTTGAAACCTTTAAAACTGGTATTGGCTTTTCTCTGTTCCTCTGTGTGGGAAATGATGAGAAAATGGAAGAAAAGGAACAAAGCTGCAAGTGAGGTTGAGTTAGGAGAAAAAATAATTGGAAAAAACTTCTGTGAAAAACTGGTATAGGAAATTTATGTGTTCTCATCATGATCAGGAAAGTCGAATCAAACTGATAATTTCAAAGAGGTTTTATGATTTAGTAAACTGTTATGTCTTCACAATAAGCATGAACTGTTGTATTTTCAAGTAGCGGTATGCAGAAAAAAAGAAACTCATCTAGTGATACAATGCCTCACGGTTCATTCTTGAAAGAGCCAATAGTACAATGTCCCCTGCTGTACTTGTGACCGCATTTCGTATTTGTCATTGTCTGGTATCTATAGGTTATGGAGAAGTCTTCCTTTATCTACTTCATGTGTCATCTTTGACCAGGGTATAAACAAATATTTAATTGAGCATGAATGGATTTGGGGCTTTACATGGTCATTCACTTCCGAGGTCATTGTCAAGTGTTACGCATTTTTCATGACCAGCTCCTGTTGATAATATTTGTTGAATTTACCATCTTGGAATTCCAGGTGTTGCTGGTTCCTACCATTTTGTTAGGCACAAAATCTCGAGAGAATCGCGAGGGCTAGGCGTTGCCTATGTTCCTCACTCAGAAGGAGGGACTCGCCGTGAAGGAGGGAGGTCGAGGTAGCTCAGGAGCTCCCTCGCTGTTCGAGTGTTCATTTGTTTAATTTGAGGAGTAGGTGTATAGGTTATTTCTGGACATACACTGCAAAAATTTTTGTTGTTGCTTGCAAACATGCAACACCATACACGTATGCTCTATGAATTATGTCCCTTGAATTGATCGAAATGAATCGAGGCATAACATTTTTGACAAAATTTTCTACAGTTGAACCAGGGTTGATTTTTTTTTTTCATTGAAAAAGTTCCCGTGCCATTTGATACGACACCATGGTGTGTTCTATGAAGTGAAAAACGTGATATCTGTATCATCAGTTATTTCGTCTATCATCAACTTCTTCACCGACTCTGGCGCCAGGATGCAGCCATGTTCTTCCGCCTTGCCAGTTGATGATTGGCCGGGTTTTTTAGCTGTAGGAGCGTCTCGCTCTCCCTCGACTTGCCATCGAGGGAGAATCTCGAGATTTTGTGCCTAACAAACGCGCCCCTTCTTGGCAGTGCTAGGCATGTGCGCAGTGTGGAGGGGACAAGGCAAAATTGCACCGGAAAGCCATAAAATTACGTGTATTCATCGTTCAAACAGCAGACTTGCCCCAGCGTAGACTTTTGTTGCCTTTCGTGTCCAAGTCATGTGGCTTGGAGCTGGGGAGGGTTTGTTCAGGGTGTAACTCCAAACGTTGGGCTGCACTGTTTGAATGTCCTGCCCTCACCCCGACCTTTTCTCCCCTTCCAGCCCCGTCCTTCTCCTTCTTCTCCACTTCCTGTTGATCCAAGTCCTGTGTCGCTTGACCGACAGGCATGTCACCAGTGTTTTGCCCCTTGTAAAATCTGGAAGTTTCTCTTGGAATGATTGCACTAAGATTTGCACGTATGTGTTGGTGGCTTAGTTGGGGGTGATTTTCTCCGTTCTTTGTTTCGGAGATGAATCGTCTTGTGTTTCATGGGATTCATCTAGTGTTTGATGGGTTTGTTAGGGGTGATTTTCTTTACATTCTGTGCATGATAAGTTTTCTTGTGTTGAATAGAAGTTAGTATTTACTTTCTGGTGGGGATCAGAGGATGGAGTTGTGGGGGTAATCTTCTTTTTTTTTTTGCCTGATGGATCAATTGTTTTGTATCATGATGAGAAAGTAATGAGCATATAGTAACTTTGAGGGTTATTAGATCAATGAGTATACAGTGACTTTGTTTCAGAATGATTGTTTTATTGTTTCTGCTTTATAGACACATTGGATGGCAGCTTTTTGTTGTTGCTGTCCATATTTTAAAAATGGGCTTGAGTGCATAGTCACCTCTTCAGCCATTACTCGCCCATTGAAACCCAGTCTTTTGACAGGCGAATGTAGGCAAGCAAGCTTTTGCGTTTGATTGTGTGCGAGGCGCAGTGCCTTGGTTCATTCCCTGGGACGGGAGAAAACTGGATGATAAATTTCTAGCAATTCCTTATCGCCTTTTGAGCATGGCTCCTTTGACTGAATAAAGACAAGTGCCTGAGTT
>JAWQFJ010013366.1:12500-30000 GCA_034096865.1 Theodoxus fluviatilis | reverse complement strand
ACACACACACACATACATGTACACACACACATATATACACATACACACACATACACACACATATACACACACACATTCACGCACGCATACACACGCACACACATATACATGTACACACACATATGCACATGCACACACACAGTCACATTCACGCACGCATACACAAACGCACACACACACACAGGTACACACACGCACACACATATACACATACACACACATACACACACATACGCACACACATACACACACACGCACACACACAGGTGCTGCACCACCAGGAAACTGAGCTTGTCTGCATCTGCTGCTTCTTCCAGGTGCAGCTTGCCTGAGATGCTACTTGATGCACTTCATCTTGCCCTTCACCTTGTCCTTCACCTTGCCCTTCACCTTGTATCTCACCTTGCCCTTCACCTTGTATCTCACCTTGCCCTTCACCTTGTATCTCACCTTGCCCTTCACCTTGCACCTCACCTTGCCCTTCACCTTGCCCTTCACCTTGTATCTCACCTTGCCCTTCACCTTGCACCTCACCTTGCCCTTCACCTTGCCCTTCACCTTGTATCTCACCTTGCCCTTCACCTTGCACCTCACCTTGCCCTTCACCTTGCCCTTCACCTTGCACCTCACCTTGCCCTTCACCTTGCACCTCACCTTGCCCTTCACCTTGCCCTTCACCTTGCACCTCACCTTGCCCTTCACCTTGCCCTTCACCTTGCACCTCACCTTGCCCTTCACCTTGCACCTCACCTTGCACCTCACCTTGCCCTTCACCTTGCCCTTCACCTTGCCCTTCACCTTGCCCTTCACCTTGCCCTTCACCTTGCACCTCACCTTGCCCTTCACCTTGCACCTCACCTTGCCCTTCACCTTGCCCTTCACCTTGCACCTCACCTTGCCCTTCACCTTGCACCTCACCTTGCCCTTCACCTTGCCCTTCACCTTGCCCTTCACCTTGCACCTCACCTTGCCCTTCACCTTGCCCTTCACCTTGCACCTCACCTTGCCCTTCACCTTGCCCTTCACCTTGCACCTCACCTTGCACCTCACCTTGCCCTTCACCTTGCCCTCACCTTGCCCTTCACCTTGCCCTTCACCTTGCCCTTCACCTTGCACCTCACCTTGCCCTTCACCTTGCACCTCACCTTGCCCTTCACCTTGCCCTTCACCTTGCACCTCACCTTGCCCTTCACCTTGCACCTCACCTTGCCCTTCACCTTGCCCTTCACCTTGCACCTCACCTTGCCCTTCACCTTGCACTTCACCTTGCCCTTCACCTTGCCCTTCACCTTGCCCTTCACCTTGCCCTTCACCTTGCCCCTCACCTTGCCCTTCACCTTGCCCTTCACCTTGCACCTCACCTTGCCCTTCACCTTGCCCTTCACCTTGCACCTCACCTTGCCCTTCACCTTGCCCTTCACCTTGCACCTCACCTTGCCCTTCACCTTGCACTTCACCTTGTCCTTCACCTTGCACTTCACCTTGCACCTCACCTTGCCCTTCACCTTGCCCTTCACCTTGCACTTCACCTTGCCCTTCACCTTGCCCTTCACCTTGCCCTTCACCTTGCCCTTCACCTTGCCTTCACCTTGCACTCACCTTGCCCTTCACCTTGCACTTCACCTTGCCCTTCACCTTGCACTTCACCTTGTCCTTCCCTTCACCTTGCCCTTCACCTTGCCTTCACCTTGCACTTCACCTTGCCCTTCACCTTGTCCTTCACCTTGCCCTTCACCTTGCACCTCACCTTGCCCTTCACCTTGCCCTTCACCTTGCACCTCACCTTGCACCTCACCTTGCCTTCACCTTGCCCTTCACCTTGCACTCACCTTGCCCTTCACCTTGCACCTCACCTTGCACCTCACCTTGCCCTTCACCTTGCCCTTCACCTTGCCCTTCACCTTGCCCTTCACCTTGCCCTTCACCTTGCCCTTCACCTTGCACCTCACCTTGCCCTTCACCTTGCCCTTCACCTTGCACCTCACCTTGCCCTTCACCTTGCACCTCACCTTGCCCTTCACCTTGCCCTTCACCTTGCCCTTCACCTTGCACCTCACCTTGCCCTTCACCTTGCACCTCACCTTGCCCTTCACCTTGCCCTTCACCTTGCCCTCACCTTGCACCTCACCTTGCCCTTCACCTTGCCCTTCACCTTGCACCTCACCTTGCCCTTCACCTTGCCCTTCACCTTGCACCTCACCTTGCCCTTCACCTTGCACCTCACCTTGCCCTTCACCTTGCCCTTCACCTTGCCCTTCACCTTGCACCTCACCTTGCCCTTCACCTTGCCCTTCACCTTGCCCTTCACCTTGCCCTTCACCTTGCCCTTCACCTTGCACCTCACCTTGCCCTTCACCTTGCCCTTCACCTTGCCCTTCACCTTGCCCTTCACCTTGCCCTTCACCTTGCACCTCACCTTGCCCTTCACCTTGCCCTTCACCTTGCACCTCACCTTGCCCTTCACCTTGCCCTTCACCTTGCCCTTCACCTTGCCCTTCACCTTGCCCTTCACCTTGCCCTTCACCTTGCCCTCACCTTGCCCTTCACCTTGCCCTTCACCTTGCACCTCACCTTGCCCTTCACCTTGCCCTTCACCTTGCCCTTCACCTTGCCCTTCACCTTGCCCTTCACCTTGCACCTCACCTTGCCCTTCACCTTGCCCTTCACCTTGCCCTTCACCTTGTCACTTCACCTTGCCCTTCACCTTGCCCTTCACCTTGCCCTTCACCTTGCACTTCACCTTGCACTTCACCTTGCCTTCACCTTGCCCTTCACCTTGCACCTCACCTTGCCCTTCACCTTGCCCTTCACCTTGCCCTTCACCTTGCCCTTCACCTTGCCCTTCACCTTGCCCTTCACCTTGCCCTTCACCTTGCCCTTCACCTTGCCCTTCACCTTGCCCTTCACCTTGCCCTTCACCTTGCCCTTCACCTTGCCCTTCACCTTGCCCTTCACCTTGCCCTTCACCTTGCCCTTCACCTTGCCCTTCACCTTGCCCTTCACCTTGCACCTCACCTTGCCCTTCACCTTGCCCTTCACCTTGCACCTCACCTTGCCCTTCACCTTGCACCTCACCTTGCCCTTCACCTTGCACTTCACCTTGCACCTCACCTTGCCCTTCACCTTGCCCTTCACCTTGCACCTCACCTTGCCCTTCACCTTGCCCTTCACCTTGCACCTCACCTTGCCCTTCACCTTGCCCTTCACCTTGCCCTTCACCTTGCCCTTCACCTTGCCCTTCACCTTGCACCTCACCTTGCACCTCACCTTGCCCTTCACCTTGCACCTCACCTTGACCTTCAGCTTGACCTTCACCCTGTGCCTGTGTGGTTGCAGGTACAGCTGTCCGACTTTGAGAATGCTGCCTTTGTAACCTTCATCGTGCTCATGACTCGTGTCATTCTCTCCTACAAGCTCAACTTCCTCATTCCCATCTCTAAGGTGAGTATCAAGGAGACTGTTGAGGTTTCCACTTGGCTGTGTAGTCCCGGGGGTCATGGATAAGGTTGTAGACCCTAGGGTACCTAACTGTGTGATTGGTAAAAGGGGACACACAATGGAAATGGAATCTTGACCTACTCAAGTGTTTATAAGTAATTTGGTAAATAATGACCAACAGTGCTGATGGGCTGAGAGGTGTGAAACTTAATCTGTCTGATAATCCTTCCATCTATCCATCATCCATGCACCCATCCATGCATCCATCCATGCACCCATCCATGCACCCATCCATGCACCCATCCATGCACCCATCCATGCACCCATCCATGCACCCATCCATGCATCTGTGATGATAAGAGCCAGTGGTAAGGTTTGAGCTGTGGAGCTTGATGATTGATGGTAGAAGAGAGCGGATATGAGACAAGTAGTAGCTGCTGTACACAACTTTATTCATCCCATGGGCACAGGAGCTGCTGGCTGGTCCAAGGGCAGAAGGTGGCGGCCTTGACCAACCCAAAACCGGGGTGACAGTGGTCTCTCGTGGTTTTCTCTCGTTCTTGCAGCATTACCAACAGCAATACCAACAGCAGTACCAACAGCAATACCAACAGCAGTACCAACAGCATTACCAACAGCATTACCAACAGCATTACCAACAGCATTACCAACAGCATTACCAACAGCAATACCAACAGCATTACCAACAGCATTACCAACAGCAATACCAACAGCAATACCAACAGCAATACCAACAGCAATACCAACAGCAATACCAACAGCAATACCAACAGCAATACCAACAGCAATACCAACAGCATTACCAACAGCAATACCACAGCAATACCAACAGGCAATACCACAGCAATACCACAGCATTACCACAGCAATACCACAGCATTACCAACAGCAATACACAGCAATACCACAGCATTACCACAGCATTACCACAGCATACCAACAGCATTACACAGCATACCACAGCAGTACCACAGCATTACACAGCATACCACAGGCATTACAACAGCATTACCACAGCAATACCAGCAGCATTACCACAGCATTACACAGGCAGTACCACAGCATTACAACAGCAATACCACAGCATTACCAACAGCATTACCACAGCAATACCACAGCATACACAGCATTACCACAGCATTACCACAGCATTACCACAGCAATACCACAGCATTACCAACAGCATTACCACAGCATACCAGCAGCAATACCAACAGCATACCACAGCAATACCACAGCAGTACACAGCATTACCACAGCATTACCACAGCATACCAGCAGGCAATACCACAGCATACCAACAGCAGTACCAACAGCATTACCAACAGCAATACCAACAGCATTACCAACAGCATTACCAACAGCAATACCAACAGCAATACCAACAGCATTACCAACAGCAATACCAACAGCGTTACCAACAGCAATACCAACAGCAATACCAACAGCAATACCAACATGCTCCTTACTACACATCCATCCATCCATGCATCCATCCATGCATCCATGCATCCATCCATCCATCCATGTATCCATCCATCCATGCATCCATGCATCCATCCATCCATGCATCCATCCATCCATCCATCCATCCATCCAAGCATCCATCTGTCCGTTCATCCATCTGTCCGTTCATCCATTTGTCCGTTCATCCATCTGTTCATCCATCCATCCTTGCATCCATCCATCCATGCATCCACCCATCCATGCATGCATCCACGCATCCAACCATCCATCCATCAATTTATCCATCCATCTATGTATCCATCCATCCATCCATCCATCCATTCTTTTGACAACTTCACATGTGCAGCAGATGAATTATGGATTGGCATTGCTTTCCTGAGCACGGCATTCCCTCGGTCATATTCCTTGCCTTCGTTGTGGAGGCCTCCTTTGAGTTGATGGATTACACGAAAATTGAAAAAGTAACTCGCAATACTGTAAAACAACACTGTGAATAATCTTGTGTATGTTTCCCTTTGCTCCTTAAAAGATGAAAAGTGTGCTTTCAAACTGATGCTGAGCAGATACCGTCAGAATAGTTTCAGAAATTGTTGTAAAACTTGTGGTTAATTTAAGCTTATTGAACACATCCCATATTTAAAAAATGGTGCAGTTGAAACATTATCTTTTTGTCAAAATCAAAATGTTTTCCGTGTCGATGTATGTCAAATAGATGTCGAGTTATGTACATATGAAAGAAAAAAAGAAGAAAGGAATTTCACATTCCTCAGAGCAGAGTCAGTTGACAATGATTTTTCCTGGCAACGTAACGCCCCATATGGGGTGATGTCAACAAAACATTCCTGTATTCTCACCAATGGTCTAAGGGAGGCAACTCCAGTTTAGAATAATGTAAGGACCACATTTCCACACTGAGTTACCTTTCTTTATGATTTCTTTTGAGGGGAGTTTGAATCAGTGAATTTTTTATGTGAACACCCTATGTTTTGCAAAAATGGCCGACAACTACTTTTCCGTGAAAATCTATCAATGTATATAGTGATTTTTCTTTTCTAGGTGCCTTTTTTATATTGCAAATGCTATCAGAATATAGGTAAATATATTGGCATTGTTTTTGCATTTCAGATTTTTTTTTTTGAAGGCACCATTCCAGCATTTTTCAATTCTTGCAACTTGACTGACGATTTTTTTAAATAAACTTTTTCTTTTTTGGCTGATTACATGCATTATTTCAGTAGATATAACTCAAATCATGCACATTGAAACATTTTGATCATGATTTGTTTGAATTAAGTGAATAAATATCTTTTATTTGATATATAGCTTTTGTCATTATTTCATGGCTTTCTATTTTTGTTAGATTTTTGAAAATGCTTGAAAAACCTACATTGCTAGTGAGTTAAAATGTAGAGCTGTGAGATAAAGTGCTATGCTGATGTGCATTCGATCTCCTAAAAGTGAAACTGAAGCTAGAAATGGTAATTTTAATCCCCTCAGAATTCAGGAGCTTTTATGCTATGTGTTGCTTTTAATATTACAGGATTTTGAAATTCATTCATGTTGTAAATTTGTCATGTATCCCAATGTATTATATATATGTTATTCTTATTTGCTCAGGTTGATGAAAATTTGAGGACGGCCCATAAGCGAGATGCTGCTAGGAGTGGGAAATTTTTCTTCAGGAAAGATTTGATCACTGGTATGATATGATTTTCTTTCTTTCGTTTTTTTCTTTTTCTTGTTTTTTTCTTCTTTGCATTGAATGACCTTTTCTCCTTGGTACATTCTTGTGTTTCTCTTTTCCTCATTGCCCTGTTCTTCGGTCTCACCCATCTCTGCCTTGTCTTGTGCTCTTTTCTGTGTAGATTTTGCTTATCATGCACCTTGGTCTTCCCGCATCTCCTTCCTTTCCTTCTCTCTTCTCTCACTTGTCATTTATCCCCCATATCCCCCCACCCCATCTCCCCTTTTTCGCTTCCCACTTCTGTTTGTCACATAGCTTCCTTGAGTGCTGCGGGATTACGTATGGCTACTCTTTCCCAGCATTGTTGCCTCCTCCTCCTCCTCCTCCTCCTCCTCCTCCTCCTTCTATCCCTCCTCCTCCTCCTCCCTCTCCTCCTCCCTCTCCTCCTCCTCCTCCTCCTCCTCCTCCTTCTATCCCTCCTCCTCCTCCTCCCTCTCCTCCTCCCTCTCCTCCTCTCCTCCTCCTCCTCCTCCTCCTCCTCCTCCTCCTCCTCCTCCTCCTCCTCCACATCCTCCCTCCTCCTCCCTCCTCCTCCTCCTCCTCCTCCTCCTCCACATCCTCCCCCTCCCTCCTCCTCCTCCTCCTCCTCCGCATCCTCCCCCTTCTATCCCTCCTCCTCCCTCTCCTCCTCCTCCTCCTCCTCCTCCTCCTCCTCCCTCTCCTCCTCCCTCTCCTCCTCTCCTCCTCCTCCTCCTCCTCCTCCTCCACATCCTCCCTCCTCCTCCCTCTCCTCCTCTCCTCCTCCTCCTCCTCCTCCTCCTCCTCCTCCTCCACATCCTCCCCCTCCCTCCTCCTCCTCCTCCTCCTCCGCATCCTCCCCCTCCCTCCCGCTCCTCCTTCCCCCCCCTCCTCCTCCCCGCCCCCTCCTTCCCCGCACCCCTCCTCTGGCTCCTCTGCCTCTGTCCTCATTTTCCTCATCATTCATCTCCCTGTTACCCGTGCATCTCGACCCTGTGGATAATGCTGCTTGGAATTCAGTGGCTCAGAACTGATAGACAGCATTTATTCATGATCTGCATTATCTCCATTATCAGTTTATTGTGATTTTTGTTCCCACGTTTGTGTGTGTTTGTATATGTGTGTGTGTGTGTGTGTGTCGGTGTGTGTGTATGTTTTTGTGTGTGTTGTGTTCAGTTCTACCATGTTTCAGGTCTGATCTAGCCTTGTCTGGCTTAGTTTGAGCTGGTCTGGTATGGTATGCTGTAGCATGTTGTTGTTTGTTTTGGTGTGATCTCATGTGGTCTCTGTCTCACATCTGTTGTCACCTCATCTATTACCTACTCAGATTAGTCCTGCTCTTCTCTCTCTCTCTCTCTCCCTCCCTCCCTCCCTCCCTCTCTCTCTCTCTCTCTCTCTCTCTCTCTCTCTCTCTCTCTCTCTCTCTCTCTCTCTCTCTCTCATCTTTCTCTCTCTCTTCTCTCTCTCTCTCTCTCTCTCACGCGTGCACAAACATTTTATTTCTGCTCTGTTCTCTTTCATCTGGTCAGTTATGCTTCCACCCCTCCATTTTTTGTCTTCTGTTCTGTGTGTCTGTTCATTATCTTTGTTTCCCCCCAGACTGCTCCCCTCCAGAGGCTGCTGCCTGTATGGCGTCCTGCAGCAAGCTGACGGAGCTCTGTGACGCACAGGACTGCGGTAAGCTTGCCTACATGTCTATCGACGAAATTGTCAATGGCTCGGAAGACTTCCCAGGACTGATTCCCTTCATCCACCAGTACCTGGAGGCCAGCGAGGTGGACGTGGACACCAACTGCACCATCCAGCAGTACCTCAAGCTCATCTCCAAGCGGGCTTCTGGTGAGTGGACCCTTTCCAGCATCTCTCAAGCTAGTCCTCTGGATGAATTTCGGTTAAACTGTTGCATTATCAAGATGGAGGGGAAATGGAGGATGTGTTTGATACTGAATGTCAAAAGTGAAATTTTAAACTTTTAAACTTTTAAACAAATATTTTGAGCAAACTTTTTGACATTACTTTTGCATTATCACGATGGAGGGGAAATGGAGGATGTGTTTGATACTGAATGTTAAAAGTGGACTTTAACAAATATTTCTAGCAAACTTTTTGGCATTACTTTTGCATTATCATGATGGAGGGGAAATGGAGGATGGGTTTGATACTGAATATTAAAAGTGGACTTTAACAAATATTTCTAGCAAACTTTTTGGCGTTATGTGCACTGTGCACTGGGGTATTCGCCATGTGTAAAGGCCTGTTCTAATTGAATTTTTTTACTCTTGCATCATCAAAATGGTTAAAGAGTTTGACTCCATGGAGGGGAACTGAAGGATGGGTGTGATACTGAGTGGTAAAAATGGACTCGAACAAATATTTCTAGCAAACTTTTTGGCTTTCTCTACACTGTGCGCTGGGGTTGTCACCATGTCTCATGCCTAAAGGCCTGTTCAAATTGAGTAATGCATTAGCCTACTTCGGCATAGTAGCAGGCTCATCTAACCAATCGGAACACAGAACTAAATGAAGCTGAATCCTGAATGGTAGGATGAGATTGCTGCTACAGTGAAGTTGACACAAGCGTTGCTCAATTTAAACAGGTCTTAAGCATCGTCATCATTGTCACCATCATCATGGTTGGCAGCAGCAGCAGCAGCAGCAGCAGCAGAAGTGTCATTGTCCTCCACTGCCTCCTTCTCATCATTATTCATATTAGTATCAACAGCACTGGCAGTGGTGGCATCATTGTAATCATCATCATTGTCATCAACATTGTCATCATCATCCAGATCATCATCATTGTCATTGTCATCGTCATTGTCATCATCATCCACATCATCATCATCATCATTTTGCTGAAGAAGTTGCCGAAAGGCATCGAAATATTCTAAGAAGTACGAACACAGAAAGTCATCTTTTTTTGTTTTCTTTCTCTTTTTTGGAAGTCCACTTCATCTTCATCATCATCATAGTGAATATTGATATCAATTATTCTGTTATTGCAGGAGAGCTGCTAACTACAGCCAGCTGGATCAGGCGCTTTGTGACCGACCACCCAGAGTACCGGCAGGACTCGGTAGTGACGGACGCCATCAACTACGACCTGCTGAACAAGTGCGCTGCCATCTCCCGCGGTGAGGAGAGAGCACCCGACCTTCTGTTTCAGGCTGTGTCCAAGTCTTCAGATACCATTCCACAGGCCACCAGCAAAGCGGAGCAGTTCCTCAACAGCCAGACGGACAAGGGCTCCAGCAAGGTGCCAGTGTGAGTGGCACCATTGGAGCTCCACCCTGTTCCAGAGGAACTCTTCAGGAACTTTTGGTCTCAGTGAAACAGATGTTAGAGTGGGATGTCAGTTTGTAGCTTTGGGGACAGAAAGTTTTTCAGTACCTCTGTGGGGCGGGTGGCAGATAGGCGGTTATCTGTCGGCAACAAGACAAATGCTATGCTATGGAGTTGGGAGCAATTCGGTTGGATTGACTTGATTTGTCGTGAGGAACGAAGGAATGGGTAACAACATGGACAGTGATGACACGATGAAGGTCATCATGATATACGTTGACCAAAAACGGTGACCAGTTCTTATAGGCTGCTTGTGTTTGTGTGTTGACTTTTTATTGTTTTGACGTCATGTGCCCAAAATGACAAGTTTATTACGAAAGTAGATGTGAGCAGTGCAGAAACTGGGTTGTTGTCCTTTTCTTTTCCTCCCCTTTTGCGAGAATAAGCAATAAGTTGCTCTCAGCAGCATGTTAAGTTTAAACTTTGAAGCAGTGGCCTGTTGATTGAGGTCACTGTGGAAATGTAGATGAAAATTGGACTGGCAGTGGTACCATTCCCAATGAGTGGCATTGCGTAAAAAGCGTTTTGCTGACTGTCTATATCAGTGTCGGTTCTACAAGAGATGTCACTGTGATACATCGCCAAGGGAGAGAATTTTGCAGCAGCTGGCTTGGTTTGAAAAGCATATTCATGCGAAATCCATGATGTGTTATTGATCACTGAAAAACTCTCAGGAGTGTGTACAATTAACGTGGATGCAGTCTGGCCAAGTCTTGAAACCGAGCCTTTATTCTATGAATGTCTGTAAGCAGTGAGGTGAGTGTGTGATAAATTTGCATTTGTCAGTGATCAGTTTCTGAGTGTGCAAATACTGTAAATGAATCTATGAGGCTTTTGAGTATGAATATGCAGAAAGCGTGAATACTAATTTGCATGTAATTATTGTAGGCCCCTGGGAAAAAACAGGTACAAGAAAAATTGATGAATGAAGATGCAAATTTTGGAAATCTTATATGCTGGGATAGACTAACTTGATATTAGTTTTGCTTTTTCTTTTCCTTGGGATTAAGAGAATTGATACATTTCCACAAAGTAAGTAGCAGGTGTGTCATCTGCATGGCACTTGTACTAACACACATGTTGAATTTGTCAATAGAGGGTTAATGCTGTTTAGTTCAAATGACTAGGAAGAGTTAAGTTTGGAAGAAAAAGTGTGCTGAATAAAGTGGGTACCGTATTTTCATGATGACAAAGTGCACCTTTCTATAAGCTGCACCCCTTGAATAAAAAATAAAGAAGACAAAATCCACATAAAAGCCGCATTCATTTAATAAGCCGCAGAAAAATTCAACAAAGATAGCACCACAAAATTAAAAAAAGAATCAAATGAAACGAAACTCAAATGAAAAACTTTGACAACAGTCTGATGAGAAATGACAGACAATAACTGAAAGAAATGGTAATGATCACTAGGAAAAAAAAGCAGAATAAAACCAAGGTGAGCTTAGTTCATAATTCAATTTGTTCTTGTCACATTTTACCATGATCACAGATGAGCAAAACTCAGGTTTTAGCAACGAATTAGCCCCAATCGAACATTTTTTGCATTATGGGCGGGGGGAAGAGGTCGTGGCTTATTAGCTGTAAAATACGATAAGTATTTATGTAGCTGACAACTTCAAGTGTATATAGATGTAGTTCCATACTAAGGGTAGCCACTGTGAGAAGTCTTGTGGGGGAGTGGGAGACAGGGTACCTTGGTGCAGCTGCCTCTCCGACTTTGGGACAGAGGCTCATGAGGCTGGTTGTTGTGTCTGAGGATTGCAGTGAGGTTGCAGTTACTGCGAGTGTGAGCTGTGTGTACCTGTGTCGACACCACGTTGACTGAATGCGAGTGTGAGCTATGTGTACCTGTGTCGACACCACGTTGACTGAATGCGAGTGTGAGCTATGTGTACCTGTGTCGACACCACGTTGACTGAATGCGAGTGTGAGCTATGTGTACCTGTGTCGACACCACGTTGACTGAATGCGAGCTGTGTGTACCTGTGTCGACACCACGTTGACTGAATGCGAGTGTGAGCTATGTGTACCTGTGTCGACACCACGTTGACTGAATGCGAGTGTGAGCTGTGTGTACCTGTGTTGACACCACGTTGACTGAATGCGAGTGTGAGCTATGTGTACCTGTGTCGACACCACGTTGACTGAATGCGAGTGTGAGCTATGTGTACCTGTGTCGACACCACCTTGACTGAATGCGAGCGGTGAGCGTGCAAGAAGATGCTGTGTGTAGCGGGTTTCTTCATTGCCAGACAGCTGGGGTTGTGAAGATTTGAATGTTAAATTTAAAAGTTTCTTCTGAAGTAAATGTTTGAGGATAGTTTTGGCAGGCAGAGGGGTGAAACACTTGAAGGACAAACATATATGTGTATATTTTTTAATAAAGGGAATTGATTTGTTTTTCATGGATAGAGAGAGAGAGAGAGAGAAAGAGAGAGCTGTTTGCGCAGAAACATGAGAATAGTCTAAGCATTTGTTATGACTGGCTGCCTCATGCTGGGGAGGCATGGTCAAGATTTTCAGCTTGTGCTGATGCATGTGTTGGGAATTCTTGCCCTTGGAGGAATAGGTATGTTACTTTAGCTACTAGGCATACAAAAGTTGTGAACTTTGAACCATCTGCTGTTTGTGTATGTACTAGTACAACTGTGAATTTTCCTGAAAACTGTAAGATAACTTGTATTTTTGCTTTGTTCACTCAGAAACAGCATTAGAAAATCATATTGCATATTTTTGCCAAGAATTATGTCCAATGCGTCATTTGCAGAAATGAAAAGCTCGTGTCTGTGTATGAAGCATAGAGAAAAATCTTCCTCTACTGCCGTTTTGGAAGCACGATGCTGTTCTATCCTCGTGTGTTTTATTGATTGAGAAGAACTTGCATAGTGTAAATGTGTTGATGCGAAATTGTTCTTTTCCTTGACTGCTGAGATGATAGTGATTTTCCATGCCTCAAAAACTCACATTCACTTGCACCTGTTTGCAAACCTTGACATATGGTTTTGCACTGAATTCTGCGTTTTTGATGCATAGTGAGGGTTTGCATTAAATTCTATGTGTGACTATCTTCCTGTGTTTTTGATACATAGTGAGGTAAGACTCTCCTAAGGAGAATTTTTTGGGGGAGGGGGCATTTTGTTGATTAGGTGTACAGTTATAGATTAAGAAGTGTTGTTGGTTATTGTTGTTGAAGAAGACAGAATTGTAGTGGAAAAGTCATGCTTGATATTTATCTACCTTTAAATAGAGATTGTCACAGATGGTTTCCATAGATACTTCAGAGATATACTGCAGAGATCTTCATTGTACACAAGTGTGAGTCCCTGGGGGTGGAAAGTAAACTTGAACACACTGTAGAGGAAAGGGAAGACAGAGAACATACTAGAACACAAGTTCTTCACATTCCATTTCTTTTCTCTCTGGTTGAACAGACATTTTCCTTTAATTGTATATTGATAGACTTAGTGCCACTTAACTATTTTTCCCCTCTTTTTCTTTCTCCCCACAACAATTATAGCATTTGCTGACTTTTGACTTATGGCTTTTGCTGCCAGACACAAGACATAGCCTCTTTGCCTGCAATGTGTCTTGAAGGTTTTAGACAGTCACATCTCACTGGGGTGGAATGCTGAGACTGAATTTCTCCGTGCAGGGTTTACAAAGCATACATGTTCAGGGGCTGGAATCTAAAGCTTTCGGGAAATGTCTGAAGTGACTGTGTTTGTGTGTGTGTGTGTGTGTGTGTTTGTGTGTGTGTGTTTAAGATTCTTGATTGACTGAAAATTACGCCTTCACTATAAGTCGCCCTAAATGAGGATGTTTGCTCTTATGACCAAAAATATCTTCCTTCAGTAGCATTTATTATTGCATATCTCAGCTGCAGCAGCATTAGCTCAAGTGTCAAAACATTGAAAAATAGAGTGTGGTGTGGAAACACCTTTGGGTGGGAGAAGCAATTTTGAAAGCCCTGTTGAGATGAATAACATGTCTTATAATTCCTGGCCAAAGGTATATGGTGAGACTGCTTGTGCACAATATTGATAGTGTCAGATCACACAGTTTCATCGAGATACAACTCGTTTCTTTGCTGGAATCTTTGTCGTTTCACCTCCGAGGGGAAAATGGAGGAATGGTAGTTGCATGTGACGGGGAACACAACAGAGTCTTCTGAATAAAAGTTAGGAGCAAACATCCACTTCACTTCCAACTCGGAGTGGAACATGGAAGATTGTTCTTCTTCTCCCTTTTGTTGGCGTTCTAAATCTGACCTCTGTGCTGTGTGACCTTGTGCTTGTGAGATCTCATTTGCAATGCATTGCCTTAAGTTTGCTTTTCCAATATTGTAAATTGAATATTCTATTGTATGTGCATGTGTATGTAGGGATGATATGTATATATTCAAGAGTAAAAGTGCCTTTAACTCAGGAATCATTTCAAGCTAATTGTAGGGTATCTTGGATGAGGCATCTCCACTGCATTTCAAAACCAACATGATGATTGCACAGTTAATATTTTGAAATAAATCTTCAATCATCTGCTGATCTGTGTGTCATCATGTTAATGCCCAATTATTGTCAAGGTATCTTAAGTCTAATCTAGCCAGAGTGTGCTCAGAAGGTATTCTCAGGCTCTTGTTTTTATTCTTGTCAGCCATGAGTCTGGTTCATTTTGGAAATGGAACTGGTCAGGTTCTTTCGTGGCGTGTACGTGATTGCTCCTTCTGAGTGCTTTTGTACTGCTCCCTGCCCTTTTTGCTGCATAAATGAGCAGCATTGTTATTTATTTATTTAGGTTTTGTTATAATGCAGATGACTTAATTTAGTACAGAGGGCTTACCTCCAAAAGTCAGATATTTGTATTATTTGATTATGTCAGATTAGCTGCATAGTTGTTTGCAAGTTATAGAGAGAGAGAATGTAACATGCCACTTCTATTTGTGACCCTCCACCACGGAATGAGTCGCTTTGTCCCCCTGGGCCATTTTCAGTTTTTTACTCTGTCTGAAAGTATTTTAAATGGCAATCACAATGGTGAAAACCGTTTGAAAATCGGGCAATTAGTCTCCGAGTTACAGGTATTTAAATATACTTACCCTCGGAAATGTGTTTTTGAGAAAAATTGAAATAAAAGTTTTGAAACTTCAGCACAACAGTTTCCTTAGCAACCATGCATGCATTTCTTTGAAATTTGGCACAGTCGTACAACATAACATAAAAAACTAACACACAAATTTTCAGTTTGAAACATAAAGTAGTTTATTGTCAACATTGTTTCAGAAAATACACGAAAATGTACGTTCACGGATAAATTGTCACAATGGCTTACTGATCAAAAACCTATTCATAATAATTTTAAAATCAGTGCTAATGTGCACAGGTCCAAGAAACACAAAAATTACACTAAAATGTTTGTGTAGTAAAGTGTGGGGTGGGGGTGGGGGTGCACAGTGATTGTTAAACTATTTATACGCCACAATGGGAACTGATGATGCTATTAGATTCCAAAGTATTTTATTCAAAGAAACATACAAAACTATTTACAAGCAATGTTGATGCGGCCTCGACCTGAAAACAATCACATACAATATGTAGTTTCAGAGCCAGTCCAACTATTTGAAGTCATTTCATCATTACTGTTCATTTAATACAAAGATTTCTCAAACAAGCAATGCGAGATGTACAGCAGAGAGCTGAATATTCTCTCAAGTCTGCACATTCATCTTCGGCAAAATTAATGTAAACGAAATTCAACTTGTGGGTTGAGATCGGCTCCGTGGCCGCTGAAAGTGATCTCGATCTGTTGATTTACATCAATCTGACACAAGAAATCAGTAATACACTATAAATTTACAAGTTTACGGGAACATACCTTCATGTATGCTTGTTTTCCGTCGAAAAATCAGCAGTAGTGAGTCGAAATCACGATAGGCACGGAAGCGTGGCGCGTTGAAGGCAGAAGCGCTAACACCTCGAGGCTCACTCTAAGCTGCGCTCCGATTGGCTGGTTCCTTCCCTCTCCCATATGGTCCATAGTTAAGCGAACCAATCAGATTGAAGGTTTTGAATGCATAGAGTGATATCAGGTATTACAAAAAGGATCCAAAAAGCTGCGAAATGGTGAAAACATTATTGAAATCGGTTGAGTAGTTTTTGAGATACAAGCATTTTAAATTATGAATATTTAATGAAGTATTTATTTTGAAACCCCTCTTGCATAAATTAAGTATTTAAACGTATTTAGAGACAGATTTGGTAAATGAAACTCGCTGACATTGTAGATAAAGGATTACTGAACCAGAAACAACCAAAAACTCAAAATCGACAATCCACACCCCTTGTACCTATTTCCAGTGCTAGCGCCGAATGGTTCCAGGGACAAAGCGTCTCATTCCGTGGTGGAGGGTCACATTTTTACTTGTTAACTGCACTTCTTGTAATGCACACATAGCCCTTTGCTTTTAGGTTTTTTTCGAAAGTGAGAGGAGATTGACCCGGAATCAGTAATGCTAAAGTTGAATGATTTGAGGAGCTTTATTTGACCCTTGCTTGGGTGTCCTTATTTCATACCTCAGTGTCAAAACGTTGCTTGCATAAGGAGAAATTATTCACCAGTGGTTTTTTTTTGGGGGGGTCCACACAGTGCGTTTTAGAGTTGTTTTTTTATTTGCTTTTTAGTGCTATTAACAGACTTGATTTATGTCACTGATTTGCGTCTGCCATATTCATGCCAGGGCTAACGCACGCACTGCTTATCATCTGCCTTATATTCATAATGAAGGATGGAGCAGATAAGCTGTAGAGACAATGAGGATTTTTATTATCTTAAATTGTGTTTCTTTTAGGACCGAAGTAGAACATTCCAATAGAGAACTGTGGCTCTGCAATGACGGGGGGGGGGGGGGGGGGGGGGGGGGGGGGGGGGGGCAGACAGGATAGCGACCAGGCATGGATGGACAGAGATAGTGCACAATTAGAACTTAAGTCTATCCAGGATCATACCTCACTGCAACTAGCAACGGGTCTGACAGAATTGGTGTCTAGGTGCATTATGAAGAGCATGTTTTGCATTGTCTGTCTTTCAAATGTCCTCTCCCCCTGTACCACAAGAATTGTGTGCATTATGGTAGGCAAGGATGAGAACATCATAGCCATCATTCTAATGACTTCTTAAAGGAAATCTACTTTAGATGTTAGCATTTATGTTATGTGAAGCTTTTTAAAAATGTGTGTAGCATCAGCTACATTGAGGGAGTGGGAAAGAATGATTTCCTGGAATAATTATGTACCTTTTCACAAATCAGTTTTGTCTGTCAGTCAGTTTCATGCTGAAGAGCAGCTTCACGAGAGAATTGAAGAAGATTGGTCATGTACAAATCCATTATTTGGGTTGTATTCATGACAGATCGTGCATTTTGATAATAACAAAAAAACGACATTGAACGTGATTATTCTTGCTTACTTGTCTTTAACAAGCATTTATCATAATCTGTTGTTGTTATACAAATAATACCTCATAGTCGACCAAAATAGA